>JAQQSV010002446.1:0-27575 GCA_028646515.1 Pseudochirops corinnae
TCCTCCACTTTTTTTATTTGATTTTCAAAACCCTTCTTGAACTCCTCCATGGCCTATAACCAGTTCATATTTTTCTTGGAAGCTTTTGGTGCAGGAGTTCTGACTGTGTTGTCTTCCTCCCATTCCATGCTTTGATCCTTTTTTGTCCCCAAAAAAGGAATCTAAAGTTGGATGGCTGTGCTTGCTTTGCTTCCTTTGCTTGTTCATGTTGCCACTCAGTTACTTGACTTTTGAGCTCTTTGCCACAGCAGAACTCTGCTTCCAGAAGGCTGCTTTGTCCCAAATCGCTGGGGTTTTCACAGCTGCAAGAGCTATTAGGAGGGCACCGTCTCTATAGCCCCCATCAGCTTTGGCCTACTGTTCACACATTTCAGAACCTCAACCCAAGACCACAATCCAAATTCAGGCAGGTTAAGGCAAGAGCGCTTAGCCTCTGAATGGTCACTTGGCCCCCCTACAATCTGCAGGCCAGGAGCTCGCACCACTTCTATGGCTTCTCCCTCCAGGGGCAGAGGCCAGACCACACTCCGTTCCCCTCCCTACCCACCCCAGATCCAGCAGAGTTCCACTGACCTTTTACTTTGTCTTTGGAATTTATGGGTTGATAATTCTGGAAACCTCCACAGCTACTGGTGATTTACTCTCCCAAATGCTCCAGCCATGGCTCGTGAGGGCCACCCTGGGGCTAAAACCATGGGCTCACACAGGGCTGGGCTCGGCTCCCAGCGTGCTGTAATGGACCCTTCCTGTCCACCTGCCAGGCTGCCTTTAGCAGGAGATTTGTTTCTATCACTTTATGGGTTCTGTAGGTATTTGAGGTGGTTATAGGGGGAGTTCATGGAGTTTTCCTGCTTCTACACTGCCATCTTGACTCCACCCCCATCTAGCTATTATTCTTGTTTTTGGGGTCACAACAGTTTTCCACTGAGGCTCTGTCCTTATGATGGAGTAGCTCTTATGGTTTTGTTTTTTTTTTCACTTATTTCTTCTTCTGGTTTTACGTCTTGGATTTCTTAACTTACGGGATTTTTGTTTCTCACTTCCAGCATCAAGTTCTTGGATTGGAACTTGGCACCAATTTCAGACTTCATCCACTGGCACTTTTAGACAGATTGGGTAAGCAGATAGGCCCTATTGTATCCTATACCCTCTGTTATCTGTATGCCACTATTCCTGCCATCTCCCTCCTCATCAATACCTGGTATCTGTCTCAGCATTATAGTGGTATAGTAACTGCAAGTGTTGACCTTGGTCAAGTTCTGTCTCCAACTTGGACAATCCCTAATTGGGAGTTGGTCATGTCTCCTAAAGGCCCCAGGCGGATATGGGAGATTGTCACTGGCTTGAGACTTCCTGTAAGACCCCCAAGGGGACCCAGGCAGAATTTACTCTATCTCTTGCCATGGCTCCCAGTGCTCTGGGTACATAGCAAGGATCCATCTATGGCTCAGCAAACTATGGGGACTTGTTCTGCCCCCTTCTGTCCTGACAGACCAGGGCTGAGATCTGGCTTCAGGCTCCAATGGTCAGCTTACACTGGCTTGTAATACTGCTGGAATATCCTCCTTCAAGTCTATTTACTTGCACTGACTCTGGCTTACCTGAGGCCTCCTCTCAGCCTCCACCAGTCTTTAGTCACTCTTCACTGACCCTCTGGAACAGGTGGAGGAGCCTGCTTGTTTCTCATTGTTCCTCTACCCTGGTTTAAAGGCCCTTTTCTGAAAGATCTGCTGGTGTGTGGGAAAGGTAGGCCCTAAGCTTCTTGAAGGCAAGGATTAGGCTACTTTTGTATCCACAGAGTTGGGCACATTCCAAGTACTTAAATGTTTTTAAAACGAGTTTGTATCAGCAAACACTGAAGTGCCTACTGAGCACAGTGTCGTGTTAGGAATAACTGTAGCATCCACTTCAGAATTGTTTTGCTGATGTAAGCCTAAATCTGCCTCTCTGACATAGCCACTGAAGGTTTCTGTTCTACCCTCTGGGGTCAAAGAAGACAAGCTTAACCGCTTGTACTGATAGCACGTCATATAGTAGTGGGCCAAGAGCTTTCCATGACCCAGTTGGCAATTCAAGGAAAACGACACATATCTGTTTTACACGTTCACCATACCATAAGGAGACTTTAAAGTACATCGGACTTGCTCCATGTCCTCTACTCCCCCATTCCAACTGGCTTTATATTAGGCTAATCACTTTCCTCTGGAATGTAGAGCTGAGAAGACATTGTGTACAATTTCTCATTTTATAGATGAGGGAATTTAGGCCAAGGTTAAGCAGCTTGTTTACCCAAGGTCACAGAGGTAGTGACAAGAGCTGGTTATTTGAACTTTGGTACTTTTGACTTTATATCCAGGCCTATTTCTTTTATAGCCTGCTTCCTCTCAGAGTTACTATTCTATTAAACTGAGTTAAACTGAACCATCTTTTGAGAAAAAGGCATTATTTTTTAAAAGTCCTTGTATACTTTAATATTTTAATTAACTGTTGGCATGACAGAAACAATCTGAAAGTAGCATTTAAAAACAAAATTATGGGGCAGCTAGGTGACACAGTGAATAGAATACTGGCCCTGGAGTTAGGAGGACCTGAATTCAAATCCAGTCTCAGAAACCTGACACTTAACTAGCTGTGTGAACTTTGGCAAGTCACTTAACCCCAACTGCCTTGCCTTCCCCCCTTCAAAAAAATAAAAATTAAAATAAAAAAACAAAAAAAATTTACTAAAGCTGTGAACAGAAGAATCATACAATTATACACTATTCATGTACACCAACTGTGTGCCAAGGAAAAACGGCTAACGTAGTGAGAAGGTAAATGCTGTTGTACAATGAGCCAAAGAAGTCACATCAGCTGTGAGAAGAGAATGCAATCCAATTTCTCTTGCCATTTATAGAATGTTTCCATTATTCTTACTAACTTGCTGTTAAAGTTTGGAAAGTTTAATGTTTAGAGATGCACAAGGATCTTCTGAAGTTGCTTTATTAAACTGCAACAAGAGTGGCTGCAAGCCACAGTTTTTCTTAGTGAAAGAAAGGCAATCCCAAAGGTCATTCCCCCTGAAAAACCCTCTTCTATGCTTGGTCAACTCATTGTCTTCCCCAGGAACAAAGCATACAATTGGTATGTGGTTATATCTGGATCCTGAAACACACATGAACAGGTTTTATTTTTGAAGTCAAGTTTTTGAAAATCAATTTCCACAGAATTACTGTATATAAATCTACAAACCTTCACTGTATAAATGGCTGCACTATTTCTCTATTATGATAAAAAGTCATTTATATCTACTCCTACAGTTAATAAACTATAGGAACTCCTTGTAAAGGTAATATTATAGAGAAAAACACTAAATAAATGAAATGAATTGCAATAATCTAAATAATGCTAAATACTAAATAAACTAAGCCTCCAGGGAGCTTGAACCTTTTCTTACACTTTTGAGCATTTCTCAAAGCATACAGGGACAGCTAGGTGGTGCAGTGAATAGAGCACCAGCCCTGGAGTCAGGAGGACCTGAGTTCAAATCTGAACTCAGACACTTGACACTTAGTAGCTGTGTGACCTTAGACAAGTCACTTAATCCCAACTGTGTTGTCTTCCCCCTCTGGGGGAAAAAAAAGGATATAGCTTAGTTAAATGTACCCTTGAGGAGTTAATAAAGAACCCAACTGAGATGAAAAAAGAAATCAGCTATTTCTTTGGTAACGGGGGTCCAACGTCAGACAACAGACATATTTCTTAACCTTATTCTATTATCACTCTAGGCCACTTCAAGGACTTGTTAATATTTGAAAGTAAAACTTCATGTAGAGGAATTCCTCAATACCAAGAATATCTTTAAGAAATATGATTCAGAAACATACAGGAAGAGTACTTGAAAAATACTTAATGAAAACCCACCAGGTTTTAATAAGCCTTTTGGGGAGACTATGATCACTTATATTGTTCTGTATATATATTCTGTGTGCTGTATAAACCACACAGTATTTCATACACACTACAAATCAAAAGTGAAAAGGACAAACAAAAGTCATCTTATAAGATCTGATTTTTTTTTTAATTTGAACAGAAAGTAAATGAGAAGTAGATAATTTTTCTAAGAGAAGTGGTAAAAACATTGTTATGTCTCATGGAATGAGTACATCAAGTTTCACTTTAGTAGCCAGTGATCTGCAGAATTATGCAGGGACAAGAATATAAAAAGCGCCTTTCTGAGCTCCGGTCTGGATAAAATTGATTATAATAATTATACTGATTATGCTAGTTGAAGTTCTCATTGTGTAAGTTAATACATATGATTTAAGGGTGGTTTGCAGAGACAGTATCTAAGGGGCAATCAGCTTCTACACCAGGACAGAGTAATTAAACATAATGATCCAAATATAATAAAAAGGCATTCAGAAGTCACACAGGAAAACTAGACCCTAGGATGCAGATAATCTCTCCCATGTGCACAGTTTTGAAAAAAAGACCATTTTTTTTAAAAAAACATGAAATCATGGTAAGAGAATGAGAGACTACATTGCCCATTGATGCAATACCCTCACACAGAGTATTTCTATACTTTAGATGTGAACGCTACAGAACCACCAGACTTCTAAGGAATGGTCTACCAGGATACAGAAATTTGTCCAACTCTTAAAAAAAAATTTTTTTTTTCAAATCTCTTGAACAGTGGAGCTTGATTTCTAAAGACCTTCCCAAACACTGAGAGGGTGAGGCAGATAACCACTCTTGTAAGCAAAACAAAGTGGATGTTGTCACTACATCTCCAAAAATAACTCCAATCCAACCCAACACTGTAAAGGGAGGGGGCACATTTGTTATTTAGAAAGAGAGAGGTCAGAGAGGCTTCCATGGAGTCAAAAGCACTCTGAGACATGAGGAATGAGTGTAAAAGTGGCAGCTAAAGAAATCTGTCACTGTGCAACTAAACGCTATTATGTGATGATGTGAAAGATTTTCATTACACGCTGTGATTTTTTTGTGTTCCCCAGTACCCTGGGACAGGCAAAGAAAACCCAGGACTGTCTTGTTAGAACAGGACAGGTGATGATCCCGATTTTAAATAGGGCTCTTCACTGAAGGAAAAGGAAGGTCCACAAAAGTCAAATTAGCTGACTTCAAATGGTTTACATCCCAGGATGAATCAGGTTACACTGATTTAAGCCCAATTTAATTCAGGCAGGTTTTTAACCACAAGAATAAGGACATTCTTAGTACATATTAATAATTAAACCAACATATACACAATTAGCAATATCCTACATAATATTAAATGTTTTTAACCGCTTGTTTTGGATTATTCTATACCTAGAATTAATGCTTTATAAACAAGCTTAGTAACTTTATTTTACAATGTACTTTGTATTTCCATGGGTACTCTGAAATTATCTCAAGGAAGCAGCTGCAATTCTTCAAATTTTAAGAGCCAAACTCAACTGTGTCTTCAGTTATCTGCTTGAACTCATAATTGCCTCTCCCATCCATACGCAGGTAATACTGTAGGAAAGAAGGAAAATGCATTAACTAGGATAAAAGTCTCCCTTGTATCAGTAAGCTTTTACTTATTACATTAAAATTTTTGCAAATTTCATGCCACTACAACTCACTTCTAGTGCAGATGACTGTGCAAGTCAAGCCTATACTGACAGACAGAATGTGCTGAAGAGATAAAACTCTTTCAAGTGAACTAAACTGTTGCTTTATCCTGAAGATAGTTAAAATAAGATTCTGTCTACTTAATAAAGCCCCACCACCTAAGATGAGCCTCCAAGAAAGTAAAGGGAAGGTTCTCGGTAACAGTGGCAAAGGATCACAAAGGAGGTAGAAAGCACCCTTCGATCTTGAATGTTCAAATATCTGCTAGCGGGCTGGCCAAAACAGGGGCTACTAAGGCAGCAAGAGAAGTGGGGGGGGGGGCATGGGGGGCAAGGAAACATTTGCTGTAATCTGCAGTCCACTGCTTATTTCTGCTAATACCATACAATACCTATGAAAATACAAAATGACAGATTACTAGGTAACAAACTAAAAGGCATTTCTCTTGGGAAGGTTAACAGTGTTTCTTGAAGGAATGTAAGAAATTCTTCAAGGAGGAAATAAAAATGACTGGTAAACAGCAGAACCTGTTGGAATAGCAGTCTTGTCTATTTTTAAATTTTTTTTATTTTTCACAATTCCATGTTTTGGTTATATTTTTGTTTTTCAGATTCCTGGATGCTCTCCTACCTTGTCTTTCAGTTATTTCATTATTTATTGAGGATTAGGGTGTGAAACTCATGCCAGCCCTATCTGTAATTTAACTATGTTTTTCCTAAACCAAGAAAACTTTTTAAAAAAATTTTTAATTGCTTAGAATATTTATAAACTGTAGCTATACACAAAGGTTTGGGCATATTTTACAGAAGCTTTGATTTGAACAGTTATCTCTGTTCAAGAAAAAATAGACTTTATAAAATTCCATATATGTATTAGAAATTATTTCTTAAAGCTGATCTTTGGCTTAATTAGGCCAAGATAACTGTATTCCAGTATCAATAACTTCAATAAGAACACTTCGAGGCTTTTTCTCTTTAAAGTTCTAAACTAGGAACATTCAGAAATGATTTCTAATATTTCTGAAGTAATTTTTAGTTAACTTTTCCACACCTATGTATCTAATCTCCCCAGGTAGATAACTTCTTTGTGTCTTTAACAGTTAATGCAGTAGATCTTGCTCATATCAGGTGCTCAGTAATTGTTCCATTTTGCCATAGTTCTCTCTTATCCTAAAAGTAATTGTAACATAAATTAATCTTAAAAATATAAATGAAATCAAATTCATTTACTTTTTAGAGTTTCATTTCTGGTGACAGAGACCACTGATGCTCTAGTTACCGGCGTCTAACATACCAACGACTTCACTGTGGCACAGAGACAAATGGAACACAACACACTGACCCTCAGTATAATGCTACGGAACTTTATATAGTGAAGTTCACACTTTAATAATTCTACTCAGAAACTTTTTATAGTACAATGAAGAAAAGCAGGACAGAACAGTCAAATGTCTTCTTATAACTTTGAAAACAAAACATTTCCCAAATTCCTATTTAATAGTCCATCCCTTTTCTCAAAGCCAGATAATAAGAAGGGCTGTATTTAGCCACATCCCTATAGGGGGGTCATAATCACTATTAAATCAGAAATGACTAAACATCTATTTACAGCTTCACACAATGAATTTCCCCCTCATCCATTGTGCGGGATGTCTCCAGTAGAAAACAAATTCCTTGAGGAATTTTGTTTCCATTTTTGTCATGATATTCCCATCTCCTAGTACAGTGACTTACACATAATATAAACTCAGTAACTAAGTTCCCACAAAGAAAGTAATTTGGGATTGTATATATTTTTTGGGTAACACAAGATCATAAATAAAATTCACAGTATTTAATTAATATTAATAAAATGACCATTTTCTAAGGAATTTTCCAGAACATTTTAAAAGAATGAGAAAGGAGAAGTAACTCAAAATACATGAAATAATTTTTATTTGGAAACAATAAAATAAAAATTCAAAGGGAACTACAAACAAGAAATACAAACCTCATGATGCTTCCAAAGGGATTTTCTATGAGACACTGTGAAAAGGGTGATACCAACCTAAAATCAAGAAAAATAACTTATGTATTTATAAATGATCCTTCATTAATAAATTACCATCAGCACAATGTCTGAATTTTGCAGTGTAAGCCCTGAATTTTAATGACAGTTCTGCCACAAGATGTGTGATGTGATGATTAAGTCAGATAATTTCTGTGAGCCTTAGTTTTTTGCCTGTAAAATGAGGAAGGTGGATTAGACAGTGTCTAGATCTATTTCCTGCTCCACTGTTGTAAATGACAATACAGCCATGGCAATAACTACCTACTGATGTAGCTCCTTATAATTTATAAAATTCTTTCCTCAGAAGAGTCTTGTGATTAAGTGATACAAATACAATTACTCCCATTTAACAAATGAGAAAACAGGACGAGGGAAGTAAGTCATGTATTCCAAGTCACAGAGCCAGTAAGGGCTGGAGCCAGGGCTTGAATCTAAGTCATCAGAGGACCACATACTCCCATGCTCTTCTCAGTCCACTAAAAGTGACCCTTTCTTCAGGTGGCACAGATAAAGTCTAAGATCAGATAAGAAGTTCTAAAGTGTCAGGTCTTAATGTACTGAGTGCACTGAGTCCTTTCAATCACATTTCAGAAGAGCTAGTAAATTATTTTCACTGAAACGTAAATTTCAAATACAGTTATTTTGTTTAGGTATTTTGAAAGCTATTATTTCATTAATGAAGATTTCTGCTACTGATCAAGCCTTATCATCAGGTTTGAGATACATCTGATTAGATTTCTCGGTTTAATATAATAATATACAAATGACTATGAAAGCTATTACTGCTATATAGAGCTAGAAAAAATAATCACATAACTGATCTGGAAGAACAAAGGTCAAGAATATCAAGGGAATTGATGGAAAAAAATATGTGATGGAAGAAGGCCCTAGCGTACCAGATTTCAACCTAAGTGGTAATCATGACAACAATCTTGTACTGCCCGAGAAATAGGGTGAAGAGTCACTGGAATAGATTACATACATAATAATAAATGACATAGAAAATCTAGTGTGTGACAAGCCCAAGCTTTTGGAGCAAGAAATCACTATTTCACAAAAATTGCTGGGAAAATTGGAAGGCAGTTTGGCAGAAACTAGATATAGACCAACATCATACACTGTATACCAAGATAAGGAGAAAATAGTTAAATGATTTAGACATAAGGAGTAATACCCCAAGTAAGTTAGTGGAGCATGGAAAATTTTACCTTTCAGATTTATGCATAAGGGAAGAGTTTATGACCAAACAAGAGATAGAAAGGATCACAGAAGTAAAATGGATAATTCTGATTACATGAAATTAAGCATCTGCACAAACAAAACTACTGCAGAGCCAAAATTAGAAGGAAAGCAGGCTTCTGGGGGAAAAAGTTTCATGGCAAATTTCTCTGATAAAGTTCTCATTTCTCAAACATATAGGAACTGAACCAAATTTATAAAAATAAGAGCCATTCCCCAGTTGATAAATGGTCAAAGGATATAAACAGGCAGTTTTCAGAAGAAGAAATCAAAGCTATCAATTGTTACATGAAAAAAATGCTCTAAATCACTATTGATCAGAAAAACGCAAATTAAAACAACTCTGAGATACCACCCACACTTATTAGATTAGCTAACATGACAGAAAAAGAAAATGACAAATGCTGGAGGGGATGTGGAACGATATGGACTCTAATGCACTACTGGGAGAGCTGTGAATTAATCCAACCATTCTGAAGAATCTTTTGGAACTACAACCAAAGGGCTTTAAAACTGTGCATACTCTTTTACTCAGCAATACCACCACTAGGTTTGTATCCCAAAGAGCTTAAAGAAAAGAGAAAAGGAACTATTTGAATGAAAGTATTTATCAAAGTTATTTTTGTGGTGGCAAAGAACTGGAAATTGAGGGGATGCCCATCAACTGTGGAAGGGCTGAACAAGTTATGGTATATGAATATGACAAAATACTATTATGCTGTAAGAAATGAAGAGCAGGATGGTTTTAGAAAAACCTGGGAGGGGCGGCTAGGTGCTGCAGTGAACAGAGCACCAGCCCTGGAGTCAAGAGGACCCAAGTTCAAATCTAGCTTCAGACACTTAACACTTACTAGCCATGTGGCCTCGAGCAAGTCACTTAACCCCAACTACCCTGCCTTCCCTCCTCCAAAAAGGGAAAAAAAAAAAGAGAAAGTCCCCCCCAAAACAAACGAAAAACCCAGCAAGTCTTATATGAACTGATACAAAGCAAAGTGAGCAGAACCAGAACATTGTATACATAACAATACTACAACAACGTTCAGCTATGAAAGACTTGGCTACTTTGTTCAAGACAACAATCCAAGACAATTCCAAAGGATTCACAATGAAAAAACGCTATCTGCCTCCAGGAGAGAATTAATGAACAATGAATTTGAATTGAAGTATCCCCTTTTCACTTTCTTTTGTTTATTCCTTTTTTTTCTTTGCAAAAGAAATGTTTTGCATGACTTTACATGTATAATTAATATATTTCTTGCCTTCTCCAGGGGTAAGAGAGAGGCAGGAGAGAAAGAATTTGAAGCTCAAAATTAAAAAAAAAAACTCTGACCCTTACCTTCCGGCAATGACTGTAAATGTAGCCTTCTACATCAACACTAACAGCACTAGTACATTCATCTAAAATGGCAAACTGGGGTTTATGGTAAAATAATCTTGCCATCTGAAAAAGAAGACAAAAATATTATAAGAATAAGGTCAAAATAGTCACCTAAAATACAACAGTACAAAGCACTTTTAGTCTAACTTATTTAAATGTAATTACTCTCTCTAAGAAACAATAGTAATACACATTTGTGAGCTATACAAAAATGTTGTTTCCAGGAATTAAAGACAGGAGCTGAGGCACTGAACGTCAATATTTTTAAAAGTAGTATTTTATTATATACCCTGAGCAACTGAAGAGCCCTTTGTAAAGGAACAAATGCACATTTTTCAAATATTTATATACAGAGTACTTATAAAAGTACATTAAAGTCCCAATCTGGACTTAAATAATTTAAAATTTATGATGGCATCAGTGGAAGTTTTTGCCTTTGCATTTATCATGAAAATAAGTCTGCTATATGAATGATGTATTACAGTATATTCACAGTATTACAGTGAATATGTTTAATCTGCTTTGAACATGTTTTAAAAACTTTACTCTAGTTTCCTCATTGGTAAAATGGGGATAACAAGACCTTAAGTACATATACTTCACAATTCCATTATGAGATTTAAATGAGATCATGTATATAAAACACTTTACAAACTACAATGCTATGTAAATGTCAGTCACCACTACATCAATGTGTGGAAGGAAGTTTGCAAAGAGATATTTTTAGCTTTGACATGAAGAAAAACTTCCTAAAATCAGAGTTTTTCCAAAGCAGAACAGGTTGCCTTGGGAAGAAGTGGTTCCCCTCTCACTGGTCATCTTCACAGAAAAGTCTGATGGTTTTGCTGACCATGTTATAAGAGGCACTCTGCTTCTGGTATGGGTTGGATTGGATGGTCTCCAAGTTCCCTTCCCATCTATAACATTCTGTGAAACAGGCTTGGGGACTGAGGTGGCAAATGGTAACAGTAACTGCTGGCTTTATATTAAAGACTGTCATGGAGAAGAGGGATGCTCACTGCTGCTGAACACAAACAGAACTGGGGACTAGGAGTAGAAGTTATAGGTGTTGGCTCAACATTAAAAAAAAACTTTGTTATAGTAGCTCACATTTACGGTGCTTTAAAGTTTACAGAGCATTTTTACTATCATCTTTCTGGAGATGATGCCCAGTAACACTGGCCTTCATGCCATTTCTCACACAAGACACTGTCTCATAACTCTGGGCATTTCCACTGACTGCCCCCCGGGGCCAGTGTGGAATGCTTATCCTTCATCACCATCCTGGTTCCCTTCAAGCTCTACCTGAAATCCCATTCTTTTCAAGAAGCCTTTCCCAATTCCCCTTAATGCTAATGATTTGTCTCTTTTTAGTATCTCCAATTTACCCTGTATGTAAAGAGCTATTCCCATGTTCTACCTCCCATTGGACTGTGTCCTACCTAAGAGCAGGCCTGATTTCTTTTTTTTTACCTTTTTTTGCTTTTTGGAGAGGGGAAGACAGGGCAATTAGGGTTAAGTGACTTGCCCAAGGTCACACGGCTAGTTTTGTGTTAAGTGTCTGAGGGCACATTTGAACTCAGGTCCTCCTGACTCCAGGGCTGGTGCTCTACTCACTGCGCCACCTAGCCACCCCCCAGGCCTGATTTCTAATACACAGGTGGGCACACAGTATGCACTTAATAAAAACTTGATGACCAACTGAAAGTACTATCTCCCTCAAGCTCCAACCTGACATTATCAAGTGCTCAATGGCCATTTCCTTCACTATAGTCTGTTTCTGGATTTATATTTCCAATCTGCTGTTCTCTCTTTTGCTCCTTTGCAGAGATTCTACTGTGGATTCAAGTTTTTCTGTTTCTCTAATGGTAAGTTCTCCCTCTTAACTTCTACTCTAAAGGTGTTGATGTGTCTACTGAACCATTACATGCCTTCCTTTTGTAGTTCCACATGCTCTTGGGCATCCACATTGTTTTGTGCTTCTTCATTTTGAGATCACTGACAGATTTTTTAGTGTGTTTTCCCCCTTATATTGCCCTGTTACATACTTTTTGACTCTTTCCTCTTTGACAGTGGGCTTACACCTTGGAGATGAACCCTTAAAGTTGTCTCAGCCTCCTCCCACTGTGAAAAATCCCTTTCCATTGGCCTTGGTTCCTGCTCTAAGCAGCTTCTGGAAGGAAAGCTGGTAGTCTCCTTTCCATTAGAACCACTGCAACCCCATATAATGACCCACTGGTCCAGTTGCTTCTATTCTTTAGTTCTCTAGCTGAGTGTATGCCACTTTTTTCAGGCTTGGAGGAGGATGGGCTAGGTATTCTATTACAGTTTCTGCCACCACTGGCTTCCTTAAACCTAGGTGCCACCCTAAGAAAATCATGGTCTCCATCCCCTTCTTAGTCCTTTCCTCCCTTCAGACTTGGCCAGGCAGAGTTGAACTCTACTGCTTTTTGTAAGAATGCCAGGTGAAGGGCAGGGGATGAGGACAGTGTGCCAGAAGATACTGCTGCAGGACAGAAATAGAGTAGCTCCCAAAAGAGAAGCATGTCAAGTTGGTTTCTACTCTCTAAATGGCAGAGACCAGTGGGAAGGGGAAAGAGGACACTGGATCTAATGAGAGACATTACGGATCGACATTAGCAGGCTGTGACTTGTGTGGCACCCCAGTTTCTTTCTTGACTTGTGGATTCAGTTGTAACTGTCTTGACCCCTTCTGAGGCTTTTGAGAGTGAGTGGGTACTGGAGGAAGATGTCTAGCTCTCCATCTTCTGCTCATGTGACACAGCTAGCTGCCTTTTAGAAATTTCAAAAGATGTCACAGATATGGCTTTTTTTTGTTGTTCTGGAAGATGGGATGTTCCTAGTCTCAAACTGACTTCTTTCAATTCTAAGTAAGATTCTAAAGGAAAAAAAATACCTCACCTCTGCCTAAATGCAAAATCTATTCTCAGTTTACCCTATATTACCACATATATAGTTAGTTCTTGGTTTCTTTTTAAATCACAACTTTCATACTCTAGATTTTTCTGCATTTCATTTTCTTTAACATTATTCATGTTGCTGTTATTCAATCATTTTTCAGTTGTGTCTGACTCTTCATAATCCCACTTGAGGTTTTCTTGGCAATTATAAAAGAGAGGTTTGCCATTTTCTTCTCCAACTCCATTTTACAGATGAGGAAACTGAGGAAAACAGGGTTAAGTGATTTGCCCAGGGTCACGCAGATAATAAGTGTCTGAGGTCAGGTTTGAACTTACCCCAGGCTTGGGACTCTATCCACTGCACCACCTAACTCTGCATCATCATTCATGCCAATTTTAATCTGCTTTTATATGCATGAAGTCACCTTTAAAACAAAATTTTCAGACATCTTTTTGCTAAACCTAACAATCTCAAAGATATTCCTCAAATAAATTACCACTTTTAGTTGCTGATATTTGCTTATCTTCTCATCTATATGCTCTATCCTGTTAATCAGGAATCAAGAACAATTAATTTGCTCATGTTTTATTAGATACGCACACATCAGTTTAAGACTTGAACAGATTATTTTCTTTTGGGGAAAGGGCAAAGTAACTCATCATATAAGACCAGGAAATTGGAATATACAAAAAAGGAGAACAGAGTTGTAGGCAGACATGATAAATAATAGATGATGGTTACCCAGATTCCACACCTCAGTTATCTCTCCCTCCCCACTCTCCTTCACCTCATATACCCATGTACTTGCCGGCTTCTACCTCCACAGCATCTCTAACCCATCCCCTCCTCTCTCTTCACACAAGCCATGCCCTCATCAGGTCCTGCTTGGATTACTCAACAGCTTTCTCATTGGGGCCTCTGCCTCAAGTCTCTCTCCTCTCAAATCTATAGCTCAGGAAACTGAAAAAGAGAAAGTCCCAATGCACAGGCTGATCATTTCATTCACCTCAATAAGCTCCAATAGTACCTTATTGCCTCTAGGATAGAGTGGATAGTGTTGGACCTGGAGTCATGAACACCTGGAGTTCAAATTTGCCCTCAGATACTTAGAGCTATGTGAACCTGGGCAAGTCTGTAAAATGCGAAAAAGAGTCCCTACACCTTACGGACTTGCAGTAAGTATCAAAAGAGAGTATCTATAAAGTGCGTCACATTATTCTCTTCTCCCTTCTTTTGTTTGCCATTTAAAGCCCCAAACGGCCTGTACCTGACTCTTTTTGGTACAATCGATCCACCAGCTGCCCTGTTCCTCACAAACAGACCCAAGGCACACTCTTAGAGTCTCCTCTACGAAGGAGGAGACCCTGACCCTGCTCAGCACTGAGTAGGAACTTCAGAAATGCATGCTGGGCAATTTACTGCTTTCTTTCTACATCCTCCCAGTTACTGCCCTCTCTACTCTAAACTAGATTAATTCTAATGAAAATTGTTTTGAAGTTGCTCAAATTCTGGTATATAAATGGAGTCTGACACGGATGTAAAATCTGTCTCCATCTTAACAGATTCACCAAACCATTAAGCATAATGTATCCACATTTGGTAAAAGTCAAGTTTATTTAACTTACCATCACTATACTGGGACTTAATATACTTCAAAAAAAAATGAATCCACCAAATTCTGCACAGATGGCATCAGAATCTTTTAGTTTTGATTATATGTATCAAAAAATTCAAGCACTTCTGTGTTAGGCGGGGGACTTTGTTTCAGATCTGTGATTTCATTGCTGTGTGGAAACTCCTTTCAAATATGAGGATCTGCAACTTTACCTTCTATCCGAGAATTCCCTGGGGCATCGAGAAGCTAAATGATCACAGCTAGTTGTGTCAATGAGAGATTTGAACTCAAGTCTTTCTTACTGCAAAGCCCATCCTTTGTTCACTAAGACATAATACCTCTATTTAGGATAGGCTTTGAAAATTTTTATGTCTTTATAGAGTACTATATTAGATCCAAAAACAATGGGACTCAAGGAAAAAACAAAGTTTTAAAGAGTAGGAAAAGGATCAGAGAACAATCATCAAATCCAAGAAGAGTACAGAATCAGAAAAAGGATGTGATTAATTTTCATTCTGGCTGTTATATCACCATAATTGTATACACCTAGCCTATGCCCAAACACCTCTGATAACATTTTTAGAAAGTGATTCCTACAAGGTGCCAGCCTCAAGGCTGTTTCTCTTTTTGTCTGATTACATTTTGGAATTCTCATTTCAAACATGTGCATCAGTCATTTTATACTTCTAAGTATATTAATGTAAAAAACAATGTCCTAAAAATTATTAAAACAAAATTTACATTCTTGATCACAAAAACGCTAGTCTCTACAACGACTTTCTTGAACAGCTAAGTATTCACTCAATATTTTACGGAAGATTAGACATACCGCCATTCTTTGTTTTTCTCCACCACTGAGTACATCCATCCAGTCCTGAACACTATCCCAGCCTCCTTCCCGTTCCAAGATGTGACCCAACTGGACATTATCTAAGTATTCCTTCAGTACCTTTGAACAAAATTATTCAGATTAAACTTGTTATCCAATTGGCATACTTCATCTTTCCCCTTTTAGAAAACAGAATAGGGGCATTCTTCTATTGCCAAAGATATCCATAAGTTGGTTTCTTAAGAAATACTTCCAATTTATCTAATACATATCACATAAAAACACATGTTAAGCAGCTTATAGAAGAATATAATACCACCATGTGCAGTTAAAGGGTAATGAGAAAACAAGGGACAATAACACTTCTAGATAACCAACTTCAGAGTTAAGATTGAAATATTAAAGTATGAAATGGTCACTTTTTTAAGATAAGAAGCTTATTGAAGGACAGAGATGACAAATTGGAATGAATTACTTGATGCCAAAAATGAAAAGGATAAAGCAGAAATTTCCACGTACTCAATTTTTTGCCCTACTGAGTACTCTAACCTCAGGGCTACTGAAGCAATCACCAAATAAGACAAAGAATCTACAACATAATGTTTTAAGTAGGACTAGGATATAAACACACTCTTACTTGATCAGATATCCCCTTCCTTTTCTGGTCCTCTTTCCCATCTGGATAAATCACCTGATCTCGAAGTGTTCCAAGTGTCATATAAGGTCTCTGATTTATGACAAACAAAAGATTGATAGAAATGAGACAGTTTTTTTTAAAGATCTTCAAAGAATAGATTATGAAATAATTCTAATAGGATCTTACCTGGGGTACATAAAACAATTTTCCTCTTTCAGGTTTAGTTAAACGCCCACCAAAGAGAGGCCACAGCTAAAAAAGCAAAGAGAAAAAAGATTTCAAACTTTTGATAGTTTGGCAAAACTGTACATTCTGAACTTAAACTGAACTTACTTCTCCGAGAACACGAAAGAGTGAACTTTTTCCACATCCATTTGGACCACAAATCAAAACATTTGCTCCAGACTGAACCTAAAATACAAATTAGGCGACCTCAATCCATTGCCACAAAAATATAATCATCATTTGATAATGTTTATTGATGAATTTTAAGCAACTACTGAACGAAGAGAACAAGGTTATCCCGTTCACATTCAATTATGATGGCTAATTATAGACTCTCTTTCACCACACCCACAAATACTTTTCCCTTTCTTTACCTCCCGTTCCCCTCTTTACAAAGAAGAGGGTGGTGAAGAGTGTGCTCAATGTTAGTGATTCTTTAATAATAACAGACAACATTCATACAGGGGCTTTAAGGTTTACAAAGAATTTTACATTTTTTTCTTTCATTTGCTCCTCAAAACAATCTTGTGAAATCTAATTCCACTATGTTGCTTCTCTTCTAGCTTCTCTGTCCAATTCTACGTCATAGGTTCTTGCCCTTTCTTGGATAGATTCTCATCCAGGCTCCCATCACCCTTGTTCTCAGCAGACTCCAGGCTTCTCTAGTTGCTGTGGGTTCTTAAGCTGGAAGGGTTCCATGAGCTGTGCCCCTGGAGCTAGGCTTTTCTGTTCAGATCCCTTCCCAAGTGCCCAGACTTATACCTGTCTCTTTTAGCAGCTCTGAGCAGGCAAGATAAGTACTATACTTTCTCCTTGAATTTCTTGAGGAAAAATATTACTCACATCAGGGTCAGATAACAATCTTCAATACTTTCCCAAAGGAAATAACCAAATTTAGAGCTGAAGGGGGTTTATAGGACATTTACTGCAACTACCTCACTTTGGAGACAAGGAAAGTGGCTCATTATCAAAGGTCACCTGGGTACTTCTACACGGAAGCAGAGCTGGAATTTGAGTCCAGATTCCACAACTTCAAATAGAATGTTCTTTTACCTATACAACGTACACCTTTGGTACACGATTTCAAACCATATATAACGTTTCTATAAAATCTGCATAACTTTATTATGTATATGTATGCAGATTTTCTCATAATTAAACATATAAATGCTCATCTAAACAACACAAAAAGTAACCCTTAAAATAACCTGCCCTAGGGGCAGCTAGGTGGCGCAGTGAATAGAGCACCGGCCCTGGAGTCAGGAGGACCTGAATTCAAATGTTACCTCAGACACTTGATGCTGTGTGACTTTGGGCAAGTCACTTAACCCCAATTGCCCTCCAAAAAGAAAAAAAAAATAACCTGCCCTACCAGCATATTGTAACCTTGCAAATAAACACAAATAAATTTAGAGACAACAAAGAATCTCTATTCTTCCCATTCAGTCGATAGACAGAAAACAAAATTCACTCTTATGAAGTTGGCATGGGATGTCGTGTGACTTCTGTGATAAATTAGCTTTGCCACCATCCCAGTCTTTAGAGCAGGCCTGCACAACACATGACCCACGGGCCGCTTGAGACCTGCCAAAGGATTTTGGACGGTCCGTGAAAAACGTAGAGGATGTAAAAGAAAGTAAAGATGCAACCAGTGCTTTGTCTGTGCCCTGCTTAAACCGCCTTCCACTAGTCACTACTGTGCCCATCACGTAACTTGGCAGGTAGACTGCCCCTGTGTATTCTCTAGTTTGTCACATGACCTGCAGCAAGCAAACGCTGCCAGTCTGTCTCTAGTCTGAGAGAAGCAACTTCATGATAAACAAAAATCTTAAGTGATAAGAGAATTGATATTAAAATTTCCCTTTTTACAAATGTTGTTTATTTCCAAATTAGTTTAAACATTAATTATTCTTTTACTTGGAAAGTGTGCTTCTAACAACCTATCTTTTGGGGCAGCTAGGTGGCGCAGTGTGAATTAAGCACCGACCCTAGAGTCAGGAGGACCTGAGTTCAAATCCGACCTCAGACACTTAACACTTACTGGCCATGTGACCTTGGGCAAGTCACTTAACCCCAACTGCCCTCCAAAAAAAGCAAAAAATAAAAAAATAAAAATACAAACCTATCTTTGGACTGAAGAAGTTTAGCCTATTTTAATTTTGGCCTCTACCTACTGCCAAGTTGCATGGGTCTGCTTTAGAGTCACAACAAAGAATGTTATTTAAAAAAAAAAAAGATTAGAGGTAGTTGCCTGATAGAATTTTAGTAAAACAGTATCTTAAAACTTTGATATTTCAATAAGCTCAAAGACTTACCCAATACCTCATCAGGTGTCAGAGATGGAACCAAATAATAAATTTTCATATTAATTTTCCAGTTCATATTTTTAAAGTAGTTTTATTTTATATATAACAGTATAAAAACTTACTTCGAAGTTAAGATCTCGAATCAAGATGTCTCCATTTGGTGTTGCTAAAGGAACATGATCAAACCTATACAGAAAATTCACAAAGGAAAACTGTATTAAACACGGTAACATACATAAGGAGGCCATTATAAAGTTAGTGTTGTAAAAATGCCAATTAATGCTCTGTAATGTTTAGTTTTTTAGACATACTTAATAACATTATCTAAATTGATGATTTCTCCTCCACCAGGGATCAAGGGAATGACTTGAGGTCCTTCAGCACCTTAAATGACAAACAGGTATCAAAGGTTAATGATGGATCTTTAAGAACAGGAAACTGTTATAAATGAACTAATTTTCATTTACCTTTCTCTTGTTGAGAAACCATCGTGCGCTCATATTTGCCATTATTCAAGTCCTTCAGTACTTGCATTAATTCTGTAATCCGAGCTGTGAAACTTTTTGTAAAAATTAAACAACAAACATCACATTTTTGGATTTGTATAGTTCCATAAAACTTTGCACAGTTTCACAAAAATAATGTAAGTTTATGAACTGGAGCAAAAGAAAAAAAACTAAAAACCAAAAAGCATCAAATCAGTATGCTGATATAAAAAGCCATGATTCTGGACTCAAAGTACCTGAGGTTTTGCTATCCATGTGACCTTTGGCAACTGAGCCTCAGTTTACTCATCTGTGAGGTTTCTTTAAGCTCTATAGTTATTTATGATCCTATAATTCACTTCGTTCTCTCTCACCATCTCCCCACATGCCTTGCCACCAGAATCAGAAATTAGGCTCCTGGAGCCTTAACCTTTATCAACACCAGAAACTACTGCCTGGGGCCCCAATGTCCTAAATAAGGCTTGCTTCAGTCCTTCCTCTTTCTCTACCTCCTAGATTCACTGGTTTCCATTAAGTGCCAGTTAAAGTTGTTAATCTTAGTGTCTTCTATGTCAAACTACTCCCAATTTATCACGTGTGTATGTGTATGTGTGTGTTTGTACACAGCTGCTTACATGTGGCCTCCCCCATCAGACTGTACGTTCCATGAGGGCAGGGACTGTTTTTAACCTTCCACTGTATCCCTAGACACAGTACTGTTCCTGGCACATAAAAAGCACATAATAAATGCTAGATGGTTCACTAACAGAAAAAGCAAAAAGACTCATTCCTAAGGGAGGAGGAGAATCAGGCAACAGAGTAGAGGGAGTAATCCAAGGGAGTAGAATGTATTGAAGAAAAGAAAAGTTATCAAAGGAACATAGATTTAGAGTTGAAAGAGACCTCAAAGGCCAACTAGTACAACTCGATAACTTTAAAGATGGGGAAACTGATGTCCAGAGAGAAATGAATTGCCTAAGGTAATACATAGAGGTAGAAAGTGATAGGGAGCCAGGATTCAATGCTAGGTCCTCTGACTCTCGATTCTATCTTCTTTTCACTGAACTACACAGTCTGATTGTTAACAGAGTGAAATATCCTAAATATTCTAAAGATGAAATTCTAAATATTCTAAAGCCAAAATTTTACAAATGTAACTTATCAAAATAGTTATAACAAAACAACACAATAATTATTAAGTGATTAAATATAGAGTAGTGTCTCTTCAATTCTCACCCAACTGCCCTTCTCTGGACTTCTCCATGAGTTCCCCAAAACTTATTCTTCCAGTGCCCTCAGCCTCTGGAGCCCTCCTTCTGCCTCCTCCCAGAACCTCCATTTAAAGAGGGTCCCCAGGCCAGCCATGTCCTCATCTCCCACCAGGCTCTACACTCCTCTAGCCTTCTCCTCCAGGCCAAATACCTTTCCCCTGCCCCCTTTCAGCTTAATTTTATGTGCAATCTCCTCCTTTAGAACGAAAACTCCCTGAGGGCTTACATTTGTATTGCCACTAATTAGCAGTGCCCGGGAGAAAACATGTGCTTAATGAAAGCTTGCTGACTGACTGACCACTGTGCTAGGTTCTGATAGAAATCTGAAGCTTTGGCAAGACACAGTTCCTGACCTAAAGAAGGGGGGGAGAGGAGAGAAGCTGCGCAGGAAAAACATTTACTAAGAGTCTTGCTAAGTGCTTTACAAGTATTATCTCACTTGAAGCGTAAAGTCCACAAGTAAACTAGTCAGTTAAACAGAATTTAGCAGAACATCAGATTTGGTTATCAGGATACTGGTGAGCTCCGTGAGAGAACATTTAGTACAGTATTAGAGATGACGACTAGAGCACAAGAGGTTGAGAAATAAGTGCATGAGAGAAATTTGTATAATCTGTGCTTCTGAGTTTTCATAGTTCTTTCATATAGCATCACATCTGGTGTGACAGCTTTCTTAGGTAGGCAGGGCAGGTATTCTCATCTGCATCTTACTCATGAAGATTCACAGTTGAAAGGACAATGGACCTTCCCAAGGGAATCCAACTAGAAAATGGTAGAGCTGAAATGAGAACATTTCCTCTTTCCGCACCATGCAGCTGAGTCTTTGCTTGTCTCCCTCAGTAAACTGTGAGCTCCTTGAAGGCAGGGGATATTTTTAACTTTCTTTGTAACCCCAGCACTTAGCACTGTGCCTGGCACAGAATAGGGGCCTCATAAATACTTGCTGACTAAATGACTTACAGTTGTTTTTCTTGAAATGAAAGAGAAAAACTGGCATAATCTAGCATCATTCACTAGCTATACTAGTTACAATAGTGAAAACAGACTAGCAAGAGCAGTCGGTAGAGGAAAATCTGCCCCTGGATGGTCAATGTTTATGGAAGATTTGCCTTTTTATGCTTCTGGGCAATTCCTGATACTGCTACCTCTGCAAGCAGTGCCTACCCCTCCCCATCTTTACTACAGAGATCCCAAGCATCCTCACAGGCTGAAGCCCAAACCTCATCTCCACCTTGTAGCCTACCTTGATTCCCCCGAGCTGGAAGTCATCTCTTTCCCCTTTTAATTTCCATATCAATTTATTTTAATGATTTGTACAGCATTGATCACAATCTCTCTTACCTAGTTATTTCTACAAATGTGTTTATACACTCCATTAGACTAAGTTTCTTGAAGAGACATATGATGTCTTAGATCTTTATATCCCCCAGTGTGCAGGCAAACAACAAATTATCTACTGAATAAATTAACTAGGTGTCATCAATAATAAGTCCTTACCCAGCTAATCTGGTCATTTCACGACCAGCCAAGACTATTCTGCCCAGAGCTTGAGACATTCTCAGAAGCATTCTTCCACTTTGGTAGTAATCCTTAAGCAGAAACAAAAGTTTATTTTCACCTTCATTGTCTAATTAAATAGGATATTATGTTGGCTTATTTCACAAACTGTTTTACCTCCAAAAGTTCTGAATGGGTACTCTTGACATGTCGAGGATGTGACAAGTCCAGGAAAGGACGACTAACAACCACGTAACCAACCACAGTGGCAAAATCTGTAACATAATATTTACACTTAAAATGTTCAAAAATAAATACTTGATGTTTTCTTTTAAAAAATCTCATCTTATCAGAAAAAAATTACTTACAAATACTTACATTTGGCAATAATGCTATCAACAAATCCCATGGAGAATCGAAATAAGATGAAATTATGTAAGTGTTCCACCTGGCCAAATATAAAAGTGAAACATACAATATTTATTGATATTTCCCATATCTTAAAAATGACATGAGGTTAAAAAACTATGAACAACTAAGAAGGAAGATACGAAAGAAAAGAGATGAATGAAATCAATTCAACCATGAGACAGGAAGCTGAAAACTGGAGGAAAAACTTGTATCTGACAAGGGTCTGATATCCAAGATATACAAAGAAATAACAAATATTTAAGACTGAAAGCCATTTCCCAATGGATTAATCAAGGGAAATGATCAAACAATCCTCAAAAGATGAATTAGATGAACTATTAATGGTATGAAAGATTGCTCTAAATCACTAATATCTATAAGACATGCAAATTAAAACAACTAGAATATTCACCTCACACTTAGGAAATTAGCAAAGATGACAAAAAAATTGGAATGATCAATGTTGTTATGGCTATGGAAGACTATGGTCTTATAAGATATACTGATATCCTGTTGGTGGAACCTATGAATTGATTTAACTGTTCTGGAAAGCAATTTAGAATTATGCTAAGAAAGTAAATAAAATGCCTACGACACAGAATGAGAATCATAAATTTAGATCTTGAAAGAACTTCAGAGGCCATCAAACTCCTATGCCCAGAGAGATTAAGAGATTTGCCCAAGGTCACCTAAATATAGACAAAGGTAGAAGACGAACCCAAGTTCTAACTCCAAATCTAGTGGTCTCTATCCTATACCATACTCTTTAACCCAATGTGATGGTAACAATAATGTGAAGATCTTTCCTGCCCCATGATAGGCTTATGTGAATTTAAGGACTTTCCCTGATTTGAAAATATACTCTTCCCCAATAGGCTGAATGTGGTAACGTGGAGCCTGTGGTGGGAAGTCCTGTTCTTCAGGAAGGCCCACACCTTGTTACTTTGTGATTGGGTACCGAGTCACGAAGGTTGTGACGTTCTCTGACCCTGGAGAAGGTTATATATGCCCTAATGTGAGGTTTTGCTTTGGGGCTCACTAATGGGAAGAGTTGTATGACTTGGCCAGATGAGACTCTGGGCAGCCACTGAGTTTGAAAACCCAGATATTGGTGCTTCTCTCTCTGGTAACTAACTAGGTATGGATGTAATGGTCAGATGTTGGAAGCCCCGTCTGTTGGTCTGTTTCTCTGTCTGTATTTTTTGTCTGCTTGTAACTTCTATTTGTATTTTCTCTGAAATTCAGGGTGCTGACTTTTTCCCCTGAACTAGGCAAATGATATATGTTTGATTAAAGTAATATTATTAACCCCTTTTTGAGTTGCTTTCCTTTAGAAAAGCAGATCAAAGAACCTGTGCTAACAGTCATCCTAGGTATGCTAGGGTGCTTGCTGCTACACCCAGAGACACCACTATAAGGCATGTATTACAAGGAAGTAACAGAAAGGAGGACTCCATTTACAGCAGTGCTTCTTATAGTAGTAGATGCTGATCAGTTGAGGAATGTCTAAACTGTGACACATAAAGAAAAGAAATGATGAATATGAATTAAGCAGAGAAGTAAAAGATGACATAAATTGACATAAAATAAAACAACCAGAAACAGGAAAGTAACATTGACAATTACAATATTGTAAACAGAAAAAATAACAAAATCATCTCTGAATATATCATTATAATGATCAAAATTGGTCCCAAAAATAAAGATTTTAAAAATTGCATCTTCATGTTCTCTCTGCAGAGCTGGGAGGACTAAGTGGGGAACATTGTATTGTGAAACTTAGCTGTTTTATTTTGCTCAAATGCCTTTTTTTTCCTTTGTAACAAAGGGATAGCTGTCTGGGTAGGGAGGATGTGGTAATATATTTAGAAATGAAGATGAAGTAAATACAAAAGATAGCAGTAACCTAGGAGAGATCACCATAACTCCCAAGACGGAAAAAATCATGTTAAGCATTTAAGTCTATACGTAGGGCATTCCAAACATTTCAGTGCACTATCATTTTTGATACACCCTGTATATCAAGCTAATAGGGTTCAGTCACCCACCCATTTTGTGGCACTAAACATACACTCTCAGATACTGAAACACAGCAGTCACAGATGAACCTAATTCATCCTCTATCCAAAAGAACTGCGAGAAAATCACTGATAAGACCCTCCAAAAAAATTGGTGCTGACCCCCTACCTCACTTAAAATAAGAAGAAACTCAGGAAGGTGGCTCCACTATCTACCACTATTGATCTTTCCAAGAAGCATCCCCTCCCCAGCTCACCAACTTATGTTCCTATTATCACCTCCTCCTTCTCCTCCTCCTCCCCCGCATCTCCATGCTCTGGTTACTTTATACTTGAAGTATGGAGAGCCACAGAGATTCCCTAAGTGTATGGTCAGCAAAAAAGTGCACGTAGTTTGGAGTCAGAGGACCCGTGTTCAAATCCTGGCTTTGCCAATTACTACTTGTGTGACTGCTGGCAGTTTACTTAACCACTTATAAGGATGGTACTGAGGAGGATGCTGGATCAGATGACACCGAAGGTCCCTTCTAACTCTAACTCTATGGATGATGCCTCATAGGCAAAACCTCCTACTTCTGAAAATCTGTGATTCTGTGGCACTTACGGTCTGACTAAACACAGACTGTGATTCAAAAGAGATTCCAATATTTGTAACCTGTTATTTCCTCTCTATTAAAAATAATCAATTTTCGTGCTGGTATTTACCAATTTAATGCCTTATTGATTACCATATATTATATATATATATATATATATATATATATATATATACACACATACATACACACACACACACACACACACACGTGTGTTTGTCAGCACCTTTATTCTGGCAAGATACAGTGACTGGAAAAATAAGCTAAGCTAAGTACTGAACCAGAGAGTGGACTAGAATGCCCTGTGGATTAAAAGCATAATGCCTTCTCAATTATTCCAAACTATCTTCCCAAAACAATGACCCAAAGTTTTAACAATATTCTTTCTATGATGCTGTGTGATTCTGAGTCAAGGAACACCACAATATCTTAAGTACTGAAGTTAAAGGTCACCAAAAGAGCAAAGGAGAAGTACAGAATGGGCTAGACTAGGTTGTAAATACATTATCAATGAAGGACTCTGTGAGAAAAATGGCATAAAATATATCATCATAAAAATGTATGCCTGCAAAAGGAATACCAGTCATCCGTAGAGAATAAGGGGTAATGGATGAAAAGGCTGTCTGTTCTACTCACATTCAGACAATGCCAACACACCTAGAGGAAGATCCTCAACATTTTAGGTGGATCTCCAATTCCTAACCACTGGATAATTTATGGGAGAACATAGACAAAGAGTTTTAGAGAAGGAGAGGGTATGGATGGATTGCAATTTACACTGCTGAAAGGACTAGTCACACTGATGACTACAGATCTATTGAACTATCAATGTATGTCATAACATATATTAATTCCAAACTAATAAATTTTTCTTTAATAAGTCAATAATAGTTTCTTTTTTTCTTACCAGTTTACGGAAGACTGAATGAATTGTTTGCTTTTCTTTTTTATTCCCATTGTAAAAGGCAATTTCTTCACTATTAAAGAAAAAAAGGAGCATTAATATATATTTTCAACCTGAGAGAAAGCACAGTATGAGGGAGTTCAAATGTATATATATCCTGCGCCCAAGAAGAGTCTACACAGTATGTGACTATGATACTATTGATAGTTTAATTCATTATTAACCATTGAAAAAAATAACCTTAACCTTACCCTTTTTATCTGTTCACAGAAATAACACATTTCTATACAAATATGGTCTCAGGCACATCCGCCCACAATCAATACAACATTATGGCAAAAATCTTAATTCCTGGGGCAGCTAGGTGGTACAGTAAATAGAGGACTGGTCCTGGAGTCAGGAAGACCTTAATTCAAATCTGGCCTCAGACATTCGACACACTTACTAGCTGTGTGACTTTGGGCAAATCACTTAACCCCAATTGCCCTCCCCTGCCTCTTCCAAAAAGGCAAAAAAAAAGTCTTAATTCCTGGTTTATGAAACCAGGCTCCTATTCACTGTGGCTAGCCTAACTATTTCAAAATAGTCACAAATGAAATATCCCAACCAAAATGCACCACAATCTGTTTTTCCCCTGTTTATTATAATATCAGGGACATTAATAACATTTCCAATTATTAAAGCAATTTTTTTACTTTTCAAAAAGGAGTATTGAAAAGATGGGAAAACAATTCACCAATCTTCTTGGCAAAGGACTTTGCCACTATGCCTTGGCCCCACTGGTTCGTTCTTCCCTGAACCTCTATCCTGAAGGAGGTCCAAGGCCAGCCATTCTCCATTTCTCCTGGCTCCACTTGTGACTCTCTGGACTTTGTCACCATGTCCCCATCTGGGTCCCTCTTCCTCCCACTCCCCAAGACCCTTCTCAGCTCCCTTTTATGTGCTTTCTTCCTCCATAATAATTTAAGTGCACTGTTTTTCTTTTCATTTGTGTTTATATCCC
Organism: Pseudochirops corinnae; assembly: GCA_028646515.1. NCBI lineage: Eukaryota > Metazoa > Chordata > Mammalia > Diprotodontia > Pseudocheiridae > Pseudochirops > Pseudochirops corinnae. The sequence continues at coordinate 26,990 of JAQQSV010002446.1, forward strand.
CAGTGTTTATAGCATAGTTCCTGGCGCTTGTTGGCTTGATATGACTTAAGAAATGAAAATCAGCTTTAACTACATAAGATATGGAAGTCACTGTCAGAGGCACTACACATTAAGTAGTACTAGGACATCTGGAAGGTTCTCTAAAATCTCAGTAACAGGCTAAACTAGTTTTTTTTTATTCTTAATAAAGCAGTTTATCAGTCATCTTTGATCTTGTTCTTTCCCAACTACATTTGTAAAGATGCATTTATAGCATATCTTTAATCAAATTCTCTTTACCTGTTTGTAATGAGCCGAGAATTGACATATCTATATTCTCCTTCGTATTTTTGTTCAGTCATTGTCATCTTACCAATGGGTCTCCTGAGGCGGGTCAGGAAAAAGCCTGAGACAACCAAATAGGCCATCATACTAGCTGGTCCCTGTAATTGTCATGGAAAAATGTAAACACTAAAAGAAATCATGATATTTTCACTAGAAGAAAACTACTTAACAAATCTAAAGTTACCACTTACAGTGAACTTTAAATAAAAGTGGTTACTGTAATTAGATAGAAAGGAAAAAATAATAATGGTCAATTTTTACC
>JAQQSV010002447.1:0-13836 GCA_028646515.1 Pseudochirops corinnae
CCTCATTGGCTTTTTGGGCCTCTTTTGTCATTTGAGTTAATTTATTTTTTAAGGTGTTATTTTCTTCAGTTAGGTTGTTGACTCTCTTTTCATGATTTTCTTGCATCGTTCTCATTTCTATTCCATTTTTTCCTCCACTTCTCTGATTTGATGATGAGGATAGGTGAAGGGAATACAAGTGTATATATATGTATACATACACATATGTCTATATAGGAGGGTTTATATATGTGTACAAACACATATCTGATTATGTGTATATATGAGTACATAGAGGGCACAGGATCAATTAAATAGAAAGGGATGATACTCTAAAAGGTGAAATTCTGAGGTGGGAGAGAATTAGAATGAGAGGAGACAGGGAGAAACAGAATGGGGTTAATCATCTCATATAGAAGAGGCTAGGCATAATTATTACAATGGAGGGATAGAACAGGAAGGCAAAAGGAAAAGGGTCAACCTTACTCTCATTGAGTTTGGCTTAGGGGAGAAATGACATAAACTCTGAACTGGGTATCTTTCCACACAAAAGAGTAGGGGGGATGGGGATGAGAGGTAGGATGATGGAGGGGAGGGCAGGGTAGGAGGGAGGGTTGCTGGAAGCATACACTTCTGTAAAGGGACAGGGATAGGGTAGAGAACAGAACAAGGAGGGGGAGGGATAGGAAGGAGGGACATATAATCAGTCTCTCACAATATGTTCACTGTGGACATGTTCTGCGTAATTAAACACATACAGCCTGTATTGAATTGCTTGTCCTTCCAGTGGGGGTGAGTGATGACGGAGGAAGGGAAAGAATCTAGAATTTAAAGTTCTGTAATCAAATGTTAAAAATATATATGTATATATATAATAATTATTATTATTAAGTATATCCAACTGGGAATTAAGATATATAGGCACTGTGGTGGGGGGATCCATCCTGCCCTACCAGAAGGTCAGAGGGGTGAGGGGGAGGACATAGGAGAGAACAGATTGGGGGAGGGGCTATACAGTAGGATGGCTGTTGGGGGTGTTGGGTAGGGGAAAGATGGGGAGAAAATTTGTGACTCCTAATCTTGTGGAAATGAATGATGTAAACAAGAAAATAAATAAATTAATTTATTTTAAAAAATAATAAAAAAAAAAAACAAACCAAAATCCTTCTTAAGCTGCTCTATAGCTTGTAACCAGTCTACATTTTTCTTGGAAGCTTTTGGTGTGGGATTTCTGACTGTGTTGTCATGCTCCCATTCCATGCTTTGATCCTTTTTGTCCCCCAAAAAGGAATCTAAAGTTGCGTTGCTGGGTTTGCTTTGCTTCCTTTGCCTACTCACATTGCTAGTCAATTTTTAGGTTCCGCAGAACTCTGCTTTCAGAGGGGAGAGCTCTGTCCCAAATCGTCGGGGTTTTTGCAGCTGCTGGAGCTATTAAGAGGCCACCGTTTCTGTAGCCCCTACCAGCTTTGGCTCACTGATCCAGGCAGCTCAAGACAAGAGCGCTTAGCTTCTAAATGATCGCTTGGCCCCCCTGCAATCTGCAGGCCCAGAGCTTCTGAAACAGTCATGTGGAGGTGGCTGCAGGGCCTCTGCTTCAGACTACTTCTAGCCCTAGGGCAGTTGACCAGACCCTCTCCCCAAATTTATCCGAGTTCCACTCACCTTCCACTTAGTCCTCATTTCTTATGGATTGGTAGTTCTGGAAACCACCACAGCTGCTGGTGATTTGTGCTCCAGACACGGCTTGTTCTGGTGGTCCCAGGGCTCCAACCACGGGTTCATGCGGTGCTGATCTGGGCTCCCAGCACGCTTCAATGAACCCCTTCCTGTCTGCCTGCCAGGCTGCCTTCAGCAGTAGCTTTGATACTCTGTTATTTTGTGAGTTCTGGAGCTTTAAAATTTGTTTAGAGTCATATTTTATAGGCATTTGAGGTGGTTAAGGAGAGAGCTGTGGAGTTTTGCTGCTTCTACTCTACCATCTTGAGTGCCCCAAAAAGTCAGTCTTCTCTCTAGGTTGTCCGGCTCCAGGAAATTCAAACTGATTTTCTTAAAGTGCAAATCTGACCTTCTCCCTCTCTCTCCGTCTCTCTTTCTCTGTCTCCGTCTCTGTCTCTCTCTCTCTCTCTCTCACACACACACACACACACACACACACACACACACACATACACACACACACACACACACACACACACACACACACACACACACACACACACACCCCTACCCCATTCAATAAAAATCTAGTAACTCCCCATTGCCTCCTGGATCAAATGTAAAATTCTTTTTGACTTTTAAAATTCTTAATTACTTGGCCCCTTCCTACCTTTTCAGTATTCTTACAACTTAGTTTTTTCCCATATGTTCTGAGATACAGTGAGATTCACTGGACTCCTTGCTATTCTTCACACAAAACACTATATCTCCTTCCTCAGTGTATTTTTCCTGGCTATCCAGCATATCTGGAATGCTCTCCTTTTTCTCTGTCTCTTTGCTTCTTTGGCTTCCTTGAAGTCTCAGCTAAAGTCTTACCTTCTACAGGAAGCCCTTTGCCATTCTCATTAATCTTAGTGCCTTACCTTTGAGATTACTCCTAATTTATCTTCTTTATAGCTTCTTTGAATGTAATTGTTTTTATGTTGTCTCTCTCATTAGACTGAGTTCCTTGAGAGCAGGGATTGTATTTTGCCTTTCTTTGTATTCCCAGGCCTTAACACAGTGTTTGGCACATGCCAGACACTTAAGAAAAGCTTGTTGACTGGGAATGAATGTATGTATTATATTTATTTACATTTTATGTGTATGTTTGTTACAAGGGAGGAGTGCAAAAAAAGGGGATCAACAGAACACTGAAAATACACAGAAATGAAAAGAAAGTGTAAAAGGGGACATAGAGTAATTTTTTAATTTCTTCATTAAATTACATATTAACACACATATATGTACATATATATATTAGTTCATATGTAGTATATACTGTTAAAACATAAATGTCATACCTTTTCTTATTCAGTTATATTTCTTATCTTTGAGATTTTAAAAAGTTTGTGTTTGATTATTGTTAAGTTCAAAATAAAAAAAAAGTTTTAAAAAGATTAAGGATATAGGATCATATTGATAGCAGAGAGAAAAAAGCTAGTGGTGAGAAATGTAAGATACATAGTGGTGAGGGAGTATCTAGTGAAAAGAGGACATAGATGAGCCTTGAGAAGAGTGAAATAGGGTAAAGATAAAGAGATTAACATTATTGAGTAGTATAGCTACCCCCCTGCTGAAATTTTAGGGAACTATGCAAGAATGTTAATGATGCTTATGCTTGGTTTTGTTTTTTTTAACCAATTATAGCATGTTATTAAACATGCTATACAACAACTTAAATCCCTTAGGATCATAGATATACAAATGGAAGGGACCTTAGGGGTCATCTAGTCCAGTCCCTTTATTTTATAGCTGAGGAAAGTGACACAAGGATAGGATTTGCACCAAGGTGCTTTGTCTTCATGTTCAGTGCTCTTTTCACTGCCTGACTTCATTTTGACAGATGAAAGAGTACATCCAGGTTTGTCTTCTTTAGCGGTAAGCTCCCTGTCATAGAAAGTTTTCAAGGTGGATGTGGCCAGTAATTATTCAAGGATACTATAAGGAATTCATGCTTTGTATAGGAAATTAAACAAGAGGATGCCTAAGACCTCTTCTAATATTTTAAGATTTTATGATTTATTAAATTCATATTTTACTTGAGAAGATGCTGAGTGTACTGTAGGGAATGGAGTGTTCACATTGGAGTTAGAACAGCAGTGCAAGTTTTGACCTATGTCATGTGATCATAGGCTTGCCACTTCCCTTCTTACTGCCCCTGAAAATTCTCAAAGACCATATATTATAGAGGAATTGCTAATCTGCCACAGTGGAGGAAATGTCCATGTTGGGAAGTCCTCATACTGGTGAAATTACAAGTGTACCCCCAAAAAAGCAAAAGCAGAGCAAAAAAAGAAAGAAAACCAGACCATACACAATGTCTTTGTTAAGGGCTGTCTCAAATTAGATTTAAGAAGTTGTTGTAAGCTTTAGGAAGACTGGACAAGATGGAGAGGATAAAGAAGAGCTTGGCTTCCCCACACAACTACTCAGAGAACTAGGAATAGCATCCGCTTGAATCATAATCAGGAAAGAAGGAGAAACATTGAGTCATTTTACCAGCTCAGGGAGAAAAAGAGAAGCCAGCCAGTAGCTATGATTCTAGAGCTGGACTGTGGAGCCAGTATGGAATAAACAGGAGCATGTAGAGGCAGGTAGGAAGGTGCTCCTTATGTGAAGCCATGTAAGAAATAGTATTAGATATAGCTCAGACCTAGTCTGAGACTGTTTACAAGACAAGGATCAAGAACACAAGTACACAGCAGCTGTGTGGCACTGATAGTGGAATAGGGTCATGGAAAAGGACACATAAACCCAAAGCTGAATTACCAAGAATGTGAGCTCAGAGGAATGGGAGACTGGAGTTCTCCTATTCTGTAACAGCCTTCTGATAAGGAACAGGGACTTGAACTAACAGCAATAGACTGGCACTCCAACCAGAGACAAGCCTATAGTGTTACCCAGATCCAAACACCTAAACTGAGATCAGGAGACTGCAAAGTTCAGACAAGGAGAGCAATAATCAGACTTGACTTTAAATAATATCACACGGAAGTACTGAAAGTTTGTAAATGGTCAGCCTGAGATGCCTCTGGGATCTTTGAAGAATACAGACATTCAATACCAGGAAAAAGAAGCAGCAGGATCCTGGATAAAATAAAGTAAGATCAAACAGAAACCCAACATTCCCTCCAGAAATATAAAGAGCCTGACCCTAGCAAAATGTTAAAGTTTGGGAAGTCATGCTGGAAGAATGATCAAACAAAAAAGAATCCTACTATAAGGAGCTATTACAGTGCCACTTATGGGCAAGATACAAATTCAGAAGAAAACAGTAACTCCAAAACACCAACAATCAAAGTCTCACACAAAACGTAGTTTGAGCGTAACTAGAATTTCAAGATGAAATTTAAAAAAAAACAGTTTAAAAAAGAATCACAAAAAATATATTTTTATATATATATATATAATGTATATATATAATAATATATAATATATATAATATAACCCTAACCCTAATTATATATAATAATTTTATATATACTATATAATAATATATAATACATATATATAAATATATATATATATATATATATATAATTTTAAAGGGGTGGAAGGCAGGGCAATTGAGTTTAAGTGACTTGCCCAAGGTCACATGGCTAGGAATTGTTAACAGCCTGAGGCTGGATTTGAACTCAGGTCCTCCTGACTCCAGGGCTGGTGCTCTATTCACTGCGCTACCTAGCCACTCCCAATTTTTTTTTAAAATAAAATGAGTGCCAGAACAAAGAATTAGAAAGGAAATCAGCTTTGGAGGAAAGACTTAGATGTAGAACTAACAGTTCAGTAACAGAGATTCAAAAAATTATACAAGTAAGTGACCAATTGAAAGTTATAATGAACTAAAAAGAAGCTAACTGTATGATGCAAGAAGAAATATTAAGCAGTTCCTTCCCTTATCTCCTTCCCAGACTCTTCACCCTTCCCTTTTTCTCTCTTTCCTTCTCCCTTTCCTTTCCCTTACTTCTCTCCTCTGCTCTCCCTTCTCCTTCCCCTTCATTCTTTCTTATTCCTATCCTTCCCTCTGTCCTTTCTCCTTTCCCAAGCCTAGACGATGGCATGGTGGAGATAGCTGAGGAGGCTGCAGAGCCCACCAAAGTGGACATCATGAGGTTAGTCAGAACACATTCTCCAAAATGGCCATGACATGGCCATGCCTGACAGGAGGCTGAGAGTCAGCAGTGACGACTATAGGTTTCTGGAAAATATGAAAACGACTAGCTTGAAGTATCTAGAAATGAAAGCTATTGCAGTAAACATAAGTAGAAACCTGAAAGACTTAAACCAGAAATATGCAGCACTTCAGCCTTATCTGGGTCAGATCACTTTAATTGAGGAACAAGTAGCAGCTCTTGAGGTGGCAGCTTATAAATTGGATGCATATTCAAAGAGACTAGAAACAAAGTGCAAGAAGTTAGAAAGGCAAAGAAAGAACTCTTTAGCACAAAGATTTTAATTACAAGAATGTTTCATAAGAGCTTGAAATAAGTGGGATGTAACTTATCACTGTGCTTCAGTTCCTAAAAGGAAGGGGTACTGTTAATCCAAGAAGAATCCCAGCCTCCATTTAGACCATATTACTAATAGTGAGCAAAAAGAAATGGTAACTTTGGCCACCACTTGATGTTTTCTTAAACTTGTACACCCTGGAACTTCATCCTATCATGGGCTTCATTGTGTTCCTTGGACCAAGGCTCAGAAATCAGGATAAACCTCAGCTAGAGCAGACACAGATGAGAGGCTTTCATCTCCCTGTCTCCTCCCTCTTCCCCTTATCCTAGGGTTCCACCTGTTTTTGAACTTAAATAAAAAAATGATGATTTATGACCCCAACCCCCAACCCCCCCAAAACAATAACAAAGCAAATATTAAATAAGTCAAAAGACCCATGAAAGAGAAGAAAATATAAGGTATTTTATTTCATAATCAATTGACCTATAAAAATGATTAAGGAAAGATACTTTTAGGAACTATGGGACTACCTTAAAGTCATGCCCAAAAAAGTGTCTACATGTCATATTTCAAGAACTCATGAATGGAGACTTCCTAGACCTGTTCAAAACAAAGGGCGACATAGAAATAGAAAGAAACCAGTAGGCGCTACCTGAAACAAAAAGACAATTCCCAGAAATGTTACCAAAATCAAAAGTTGCCAGGAAAAAGGAAAAACTAGTATAAACATCTAAAAATAAAGAATTTAAGTATCAAGGAACCACAAAAAGGATTACACAAGACTTAGCAACTGACACTAAAAAGGAATAGAATATTTTAAATATGATATGCCAAAAGAAAAAAGTTAAGCTTTAAGGAAAGTTCAGATGAGGGGAAGTTTTGGGGGATAGATGAGTTCCATTTTGGATATATTGAGGCTACAGAATATACAATGTCAGATGTCTAACAGACAAGAGCTCCAAGACTGGAGATCAGGAGAGAGATTAAGACTGCATATATACATCAAGGAATCATCTATGTAATATTTGAACCTTTATGAACAAATGAGATTAACAATTGAGATAGAGAAAGAAAAGGGAAGAAAGTTGAAGGATAGAGCCCTGGCTAACATAGTTAGTTAATGGACATGACTAGTATGCAGATGCTGTACTGTATACTGAGTAGGTACAGAGTGGAGAACCAGGACTGAGTTGTGTTATGAAAATATAAAAAACCTAGGGAAAAAAAGAGTATGCAGAGGAATAGAGTAATTGACAGTATGAAATGCTCCAGAAGGGTCAAAAGTGTGAGAATCAAAAAGGGTTAACTAGATTTAGCAGTAGAGATGATTGATAACTTTGGAGAGAGACATTTCAGTTGATTGATAAGGTAGAAGCCAGATTGTAGTGGGTTTAGGACACAGAGAAAGGAGAGGAATAGGAGACAACAGTTGTAGGTAGGTTTCTCAAAGAATTATCCAAGCAGGAGAGGAGAGATATAGGATGAAAGCTGGTGGGGATGAGAGGGTCAAGTGTGGTGTTGTTATTGTTATTTTTAAAGTTACAGAGACAGGGGTGTGATTGTAGACAACAGGAAACAGGCCAATAGAAGGGTAGACATTAAAGATTAGAGAGAGAGTGGGAATGTTAGAATAATAGCAATAAGAATGGTAGCTAACATTATATAATAATATTACATAGCTATGTATTGTATAATGATAATATCTATAATAAAAGTAGCTAATATGCAATATAGAAATATAAAACAATAATAGCTGTAATAATAGTAGCTAACAATGACAGCTAACATAATGCTATGTGCCAGATACTTTGCTAAACATTTTACAATTATATCATTTGATCCCTAAATAAATAGAAGGGACAATCTTCTGGAGACAATGTTACATCAAGGGCTCATACTGAAAGTTGGCTGTGTAAGGAGAAGGGCAGTTTCTTTCTGTAAGAAAGGAGATAGTAGAAGGTGAGGAAACAGATTGTGGAAAAAGAAATGAGTAATGTAACATGATGAGTGGGAAAAAAGAGGAGATTCCTATAGAATGGCCTGAATTTTTTGATTAAGTATAAGGCGTGATCCTCAGCTGAAAAGATAGGGAAGAGAGTGCATGCAATCCTGAGGAGGCATGAAGGTAACTTGGAATAGCTGATGTGATGAGTGGAATGCTGAATTAAGGATGTGTAAAAGTCTGTCTTTGATGCAATCAGGACCCAGTTGAAATTATATAACATAAATTTGTAGTAGACCTAGTATTCAAAGTTTCATGATTTTTTTCCTACTTCTGATCAGTAGCATGTAAATAGATCTTTGACAATTATTGAATGGGGATGACAATGAAGTATACGTGTTTCTCAGCTGTGCATAGAACCTTTATAAAATTGATCTGGTATCATGAAGGACATTAAAACTTTACCAACAAATACAGAAAAGTAGACATATTCAACAAATTCTTTACTAAGCTCAATGCAATTAAACAATTTAATAAGACTATTGAAAATAGGATAAAAATTAATTGAAGACTAAGTAATTCAATTGTAAAAAATAGTATGTTAAAGAACAATTAATAAAAAAAATAAAGTATTTCATTACTTCTATTGGAACAATGAAACAACATATGGAAAGTAATGGAGGCAGTCAAAATAGTTCTAGGAGAAAAGAATATCTCTAGATGCTCTATATACTCAAAAAGGGAGAAAATGAACAAATCAATAAATAGAACGTGTAACTAAAAATTTCCCATAAAGTTTAATGCATTAAAAAATCCAACAATAAAATAGACATCCAGAACATTAAAGGAATAAACAAATTGACAGCAAAAAATGTGAATTAATAAATCAAACTAGAAGATAACTAAAGAGCAATAAGATGAATAAGCTATTAGACAATTTGATTAACATGAAGATAGTTAATCGACTGGAACAAAAAAATTACAAAGAAAATTTAAAACAAATAGAGAAAAAGGGAACCATCAGAAATTATTTTGCTCAACTGTATGTCAATATATATTTACCCCTCCCAATAAAAAATTAATGAAATACATTTTTTTAAAGACTCAATCACATAAAATGCAATTGAATAATCTATAAATGAACAAGAAATGTTGATTAGGGAGTGGGATGGAATCAGGGCCAGATGGATTTAAAAGTAATTTTATTGAGCATTTAAAGAACAATTAATTCCACACACTATGTAAACTGAGTGCAAGATGAAAAAAAGGGGATACTTTTAAATTTTTTCTGTGATATAGATTAGATAACTAATTAGGTAACTAAACCAAGGAGAATCAAAAGAGAGAAAAGCTACAGAATGATATAGCTAATGAACATTTCCAGGAAAATTTTTAATAAAAGATTTAAATGCAAACAGACTAACAGCAACATATTAAAAATTTTATACATTATGGGCAATTGTATTTTTATCAGGAATTCAGGGTTAAATTAATATTAGGAAAACTAAAATATTAAACCGTATTACTAACAAGCATAATAAAACTCATGTGATTATATAAATGGTGATGGAAAAAGCTTTTTAGCACAATATAATGTCCATTTATGTTAAAAGAAATTATAGAAATAAATATTTTCCCTTAATATGGTAGTTATCATTGAGCTAAAATCAGTAGTCAGCCTTATATGCAATGAAGGTAAACTAAAGGCCTTTCCAATAAAATAAGGGCAAAGCAAGGACCTCCATTATCATCTCATCACCTCTCTCTCTCTCTCTCTCGTTCATCATATATATATAGGCATATATAGCTAGATATAATTACCAATATACAGATATAGATTTTGCTTGAAATGTTAGCTATAACAATAAAACAGGAAAAAGAAAGTGATAGGAATAAGTATAGATAAAGCAGAAATAAAATTTTACTTTTTGTTGACCTAAATAATTGGAAGGATATTAATTATTTGTGGTTAGACTAAGCTAGTATAAAAATATAACAATACTATTTATTCATTTACTTATTCTGTTCCATGCCAACCAAACTATCAAAAAATCACTGTATATTTCCAGCAAAAATAATAACAGAATTCATCTACAGGAACAAAAGAACAAAATCTCAAGGGAAATAATGAACAACATAAAAAATAAAGGGAGCCCAGCAATATCAGGTCTCAAATTGTACTACAAAGCAATAATCATCAAAATAGTTCCTACTTTTAAAAAAAGAGAGATTATTCAGTATACAGCATACATAATTTAGAAGTGTTCAATAAACCTAAAGACCCTAACTACTAGGATAAGAATTCACTATTTGATAAAAAACAAAAACAAAAAACCCTTTTAGGAAAACTGCTAAGCATTCTGGTAGAAATTAACCATAGAACAATATCTTACACCATATATTTGGATAAACTCCAAATGGATATGTGCCAGATATAAAAGGTCTTTTCATAAATATGTTAGAAGAACAGGAAAGAAAGAAGTCACCTTTCATCTGTATGGATGTGGAATTCATGACTAAAAACGTAATATAGATTATAGCTGATAAAATATAATTTTGATTACATAAAATAATTTGAGAAAATAAGTCAAGCCAGTGCAGTTAAAATTAGAAGGGAAATAAGTCACTAAGGGAAAAGATCTTTGCAATGTTTCTGTGATGAAAGTCTTATTTTTGAGAGCTTTCTATGTATTAATGTATTTCTTTCTCATGGTAAGAATTTTGTGACAGTTATGACCTGGTGGTAACTCTGAATTCTTGAAGTTTATAATCATGGGTTAGGGAGTCTGGGTAGGTCCTATCAATTGAAATGGGCTTTGTGATTGGGTGGGTTGATAGACTTTGTCAATTATTCAAGGACAAACATAGCTAAAGTCAATGTCAGTCCTTACCAGAAGACTGATTTCCAAAATCTTGAATATTTTTGGTCACAGTAGCCCCTGACCTTCATTGGGAAATTGTGAGTTGTAGAGGTGAAGGGAATACCTACATTGAAAATGAAATCTGTGACCCAGTAACTAGTAAATACAGCAGGTTTATTGAGGGTCATACCTGCTTTTATTCATATCTACTGTATTCTATAAGAGGGCATTCCTGAAAACATCTCTAATGATATTCTGAAACCAGGAAGTGCCTATCTTGCCATTCCTGATTTGAAAAATTACTTTGGCCACTTATCTTATCACATGACTGTAAGCAAGGAGTACAGTTGGCTGACTCTGGTGCATCCAGTTGAGCTCTGAAGTTCTGAGCTTCAGTAATGTCAATAAAATCCAATTAAGTGCCCATAATCTGGCACCAACATGGGGAGTCCTCAGCAGGTGGGGACCATGTGGATGCCTAAGAAGGAGTAAGGAGTCCAGGTCAGACACAGTAAGACAAAAAGGTGAAAGCTCCAATGCAGATCAACCTTGGTATCAGGTCCTTTACACTACTTCCCTGAGGCTTTCTGTGTGTGTGTGTGTGTGTGTGTGTGTGTGTGTGTGTGTGTAGAGAGAAAGGGGAAAAGAAAGAGAGAGAGAAAAGAGGAGGAGGAGGAGGTGGCAAAGGAAGGAAGAAAAGGAAGGAAAGAGGAAAGAAAGAAAAGGGAAGAAAGAAAGAGTACATTGAAGAGTTAGGCTCAGAATTTGGAAATTGTATTTTTTTTTTCTCATGAAGTAATCAAACTATCATAAACATTTGCAATTTAGCTACTGAATTCAGCAAAGGAAGAATCTGGATGATGAGATTAGAACGAAGGTTCAAACCCACATAAGTATGATAATAGTAGAGAAAATAAGGGAAATAGCTGGCATAGTAAATTGCTTTTTGTATATGTTTTCCCTTTTTCAAGTATACCCCCGAGTGAACATTCCTCTTTAAGGAAATAGATTTTAGTTTCAGTCTCTCAAGAGGCTACTATTATAGACTACAAGTGATCAAGAATATAGTTGTATGTATGTTGGCGGAGTCTGCTCTGAATTGGGTTTTTAAAGTTTCTTATTTCTTTCATTTTGATAAGAGAGACCTCTGTGTTGTCAAATCATACTTGAAGTATTTTGGTCTTAATTGAGAGCTTTACTCATCAGTAGTAGAGGAGCTGAAAATGTTTGACTCCTCTGAAAGGTAAAAATGAGTGGTTAAGTCCTTCAGTTACCTCTGGGAAGCTGACTTAATGATTTGTGTGGAAGTGAACCATGGTCTAACGAGCAGGGGCAGGCCAAAGTGGTCTCCAAAGTGGTTTCCTAGGAAGCAAACTTTTATGTACAAATATACAGTATCAGCCTATGTTTTATGTCGGGGCATTGCTATGTCCACATCTAGGTTCTGTGAACTTCTGAGTTCCCCACTTTTATCCTCTGTCTTCTCTCTGAGAGCAGTCCTTCATGCCTCCAGTCCTTGGTTTAGCTACATTCCCTGATAAGAAGACTAGTTGAAATCCTCAGCCAAGTTTAGTCTTGAGAAGAAAAGACTCAGGGGAAATAATGATCATTTTCTTTAAGGATGTGAAGGCCTGTCATATACAGGAGTTACTAAATGTGTACTCTTTGGTCCCGAAAAGCAGAATGAAGAGCAATGGGTGGAAGTTACAAGGGGGCAAAATTAGACTTAATGTCAGAGAAAACTATCTAACAACTAGAGCTCAAAAAAATTTATAATTTAAAAGACAAATGAGCTGTTTTAAAGTAAAGAATGTGGGTTTTCCCTCTCTGGAGCTCTTCAAATAGAGACTAGGTAACTGCATATTGGGTATGTTATAATAGGGATTCTTATCATGTGCTGATTAGGTCCCTTCAAAGTTTCAAACTCTGCCATTGGATATTCTGTCTGGTGGAAATGGTATTTTTATATTAAGAGTCTTAGGTAGTTCCCACTGATGCGTGACTAAGTGGAGGCAAAGACTATGTCTCTTTACTAAGAGAACACGATCCTTAATTAACTAGTTCTTTTCTTTTTATTTATTAATTTAAAATATATTTTTAAATTTATGGAATGAAACAAGCATTTCCATAATGTAGTATAATTTTTAAAAAGATGATTATACACAAAACTGCAAATCTGTAATGTACAACTTGCTATTCCTTTTATACATAGATAATAAAGTTATCATGTAAATTTCTTTTTTTTTCCTTTTCCCCTCCCCATCTGCCCGTGACTTTCCACAAATCTTCCACAGAGGATGCAGCCACACAATATAGTTCTTCTCTTAGTTCAGATATTCTTAATCTGAGATATAAAAATTTTTGTTTTTCAGTATGTTGATAACTATTTCAACACAATTGGTTTCCTTTGTAATAATTTGTAACGTATTTTATGCAGTTATTCTGAGAAGGGAATATACCAGATTGCCAGTATACCAGATTACAGAGAAAATTTAAGAACCCCTACCCTTGTTATTCAAATACATTTATTTAATAATCACAGGGATAACAGTGCATTCTCATGCAGTTCATCAGTTTCCAAGCATTGGTATCTTTTATGTCATTTACTATTCAAAAATCATCTTTGGTGAGAACATTCAGTCGACCTATGACTAACAGGAGTCTTCCCAAGGCCTTTTGGGTTATTTATAATTTTCAAAAATCTTTTAAGGTAGTAGTGTTCCGTGTGTGCCACATACTGTCACTGGGAAAGTATTTGAGTTTTTGCAGCAGGAAGTATTCTAGGCTCCCAAATGCAATCCCCTCTAATGTCTTCTTTTTTTTTTTTTTTAATTTGCTCATTTACTTTTAATTTACAAGATTCAGTTCCACAATCACTTGAGTTTCAGATTTTCTCCCCTCCCT
>JAQQSV010002447.1:13936-27573 GCA_028646515.1 Pseudochirops corinnae
AAGATTTTTGAAAATTATAAATAACCCAAAAGGCCTTGGGAAGACTCCTGTTAGTCATAGGTCGACTGAATGTTCTCACCAAAGATGATTTTTGAATAGTAAATGACATAAAAGATACCAATGCTTGGAAACTGATGAACTGCATGAGAATGCACTGTTATCCCTGTGATTATTAAATAAATGTATTTGAATAACAAGGGTAGGGGTTCTTAAATTTTCTCTGTAATCTGGTATACTGGCAATCTGGTATATTCCCTTCTCAGAATAACTGCATAAAATACGTTACAAATTATTACAAAGGAAACCAATTGTGTTGAAATAGTTATCAACATACTGAAAAACAAAAATTTTTATATCTCAGATTAAGAATATCTGAACTAAGAGAAGAACTATATTGTGTGGCTGCATCCTCTGTGGAAGATTTGTGGAAAGTCACGGGCAGATGGGGAGGGGAAAAGGAAAAAAAAAGAAATTTACATGATAACTTTATTATCTATGTATAAAAGGAATAGCAAGTTGTACATTACAGATTTGCAGTTTTGTGTATAATCATCTTTTTAAAAATTATACTACATTATGGAAATGCTTGTTTCATTCCATAAATTTAAAAATATATTTTAAATTAATAAATAAAAAGAAAAGAACTAGTTAATTAAGGATCGTGTTCTCTTAGTAAAGAGACATAGTCTTTGCCTCCACTTAGTCACGCATCAGTGGGAACTACCTAAGACTCTTAATATAAAAATACCATTTCCACCAGACAGAATATCCAATGGCAGAGTTTGAAACTTTGAAGGGACCTAATCAGCACATGATAAGAATCCCTATTATAACATACCCAATATGCAGTTACCTAGTCTCTATTTGAAGAGCTCCAGAGAGGGAAAACCCACATTCTTTACTTTAAAACAGCTCATTTGTCTTTTAAATTATAAATTTTTTTGAGCTCTAGTTGTTAGATAGTTTTCTCTGACATTAAGTCTAATTTTGCCCCCTTGTAACTTCCACCCATTGCTCTTCATTCTGCTTTTCGGGACCAAAGAGTACACATTTAGTAACTCCTGTATATGACAGGCCTTCACATCCTTAAAGAAAATGATCATTATTTCCCCTGAGTCTTTTCTTCTCAAGACTAAACTTGGCTGAGGATTTCAACTAGTCTTCTTATCAGGGAATGTAGCTAAACCAAGGACTGGAGGCATGAAGGACTGCTCTCAGAGAGAAGACAGAGGATAAAAGTGGGGAACTCAGAAGTTCACAGAACCTAGATGTGGACATAGCAATGCCCCGACATAAAACATAGGCTGATACTGTATATTTGTACATAAAAGTTTGCTTCCTAGGAAACCACTTTGGAGACCACTTTGGCCTGCCCCTGCTCGTTAGACCATGGTTCACTTCCACACAAATCATTAAGTCAGCTTCCCAGAGGTAACTGAAGGACTTAACCACTCATTTTTACCTTTCAGAGGAGTCAAACATTTTCAGCTCCTCTACTACTGATGAGTAAAGCTCTCAATTAAGACCAAAATACTTCAAGTATGATTTGACAACACAGAGGTCTCTCTTATCAAAATGAAAGAAATAAGAAACTTTAAAAACCCAATTCAGAGCAGACTCCGCCAACATACATACAACTATATTCTTGATCACTTGTAGTCTATAATAGTAGCCTCTTGAGAGACTGAAACTAAAATCTATTTCCTTAAAGAGGAATGTTCACTCGGGGGTATACTTGAAAAAGGGAAAACATATACAAAAAGCAATTTACTATGCCAGCTATTTCCCTTATTTTCTCTACTATTATCATACTTATGTGGGTTTGAACCTTCGTTCTAATCTCATCATCCAGATTCTTCCTTTGCTGAATTCAGTAGCTAAATTGCAAATGTTTATGATAGTTTGATTACTTCATGAGAAAAAAAAAATACAATTTCCAAATTCTGAGCCTAACTCTTCAATGTACTCTTTCTTTCTTCCCTTTTCTTTCTTTCCTCTTTCCTTCCTTTTCTTCCTTCCTTTGCCACCTCCTCCTCCTCCTCTTTTCTCTCTCTCTTTCTTTTCCCCTTTCTCTCTACACACACACACACACACACACACACACACACACACACACAGAAAGCCTCAGGGAAGTAGTGTAAAGGACCTGATACCAAGGTTGATCTGCATTGGAGCTTTCACCTTTTTGTCTTACTGTGTCTGACCTGGACTCCTTACTCCTTCTTAGGCATCCACATGGTCCCCACCTGCTGAGGACTCCCCATGTTGGTGCCAGATTATGGGCACTTAATTGGATTTTATTGACATTACTGAAGCTCAGAACTTCAGAGCTCAACTGGATGCACCAGAGTCAGCCAACTGTACTCCTTGCTTACAGTCATGTGATAAGATAAGTGGCCAAAGTAATTTTTCAAATCAGGAATGGCAAGATAGGCACTTCCTGGTTTCAGAATATCATTAGAGATGTTTTCAGGAATGCCCTCTTATAGAATACAGTAGATATGAATAAAAGCAGGTATGACCCTCAATAAACCTGCTGTATTTACTAGTTACTGGGTCACAGATTTCATTTTCAATGTAGGTATTCCCTTCACCTCTACAACTCACAATTTCCCAATGAAGGTCAGGGGCTACTGTGACCAAAAATATTCAAGATTTTGGAAATCAGTCTTCTGGTAAGGACTGACATTGACTTTAGCTATGTTTGTCCTTGAATAATTGACAAAGTCTATCAACCCACCCAATCACAAAGCCCATTTCAATTGATAGGACCTACCCAGACTCCCTAACCCATGATTATAAACTTCAAGAATTCAGAGTTACCACCAGGTCATAACTGTCACAAAATTCTTACCATGAGAAAGAAATACATTAATACATAGAAAGCTCTCAAAAATAAGACTTTCATCACAGAAACATTGCAAAGATCTTTTCCCTTAGTGACTTATTTCCCTTCTAATTTTAACTGCACTGGCTTGACTTATTTTCTCAAATTATTTTATGTAATCAAAATTATATTTTATCAGCTATAATCTATATTACGTTTTTAGTCATGAATTCCACATCCATACAGATGAAAGGTGACTTCTTTCTTTCCTGTTCTTCTAACATATTTATGAAAAGACCTTTTATATCTGGCACATATCCATTTGGAGTTTATCCAAATATATGGTGTAAGATATTGTTCTATGGTTAATTTCTACCAGAATGCTTAGCAGTTTTCCTAAAAGGGTTTTTTGTTTTTGTTTTTTATCAAATAGTGAATTCTTATCCTAGTAGTTAGGGTCTTTAGGTTTATTGAACACTTCTAAATTATGTATGCTGTATACTGAATAATCTCTCTTTTTTTAAAAGTAGGAACTATTTTGATGATTATTGCTTTGTAGTACAATTTGAGACCTGATATTGCTGGGCTCCCTTTATTTTTTATGTTGTTCATTATTTCCCTTGAGATTTTGTTCTTTTGTTCCTGTAGATGAATTCTGTTATTATTTTTGCTGGAAATATACAGTGATTTTTTGATAGTTTGGTTGGCATGGAACAGAATAAGTAAATGAATAAATAGTATTGTTATATTTTTATACTAGCTTAGTCTAACCACAAATAATTAATATCCTTCCAATTATTTAGGTCAACAAAAAGTAAAATTTTATTTCTGCTTTATCTATACTTATTCCTATCACTTTCTTTTTCCTGTTTTATTGTTATAGCTAACATTTCAAGCAAAATCTATATCTGTATATTGGTAATTATATCTAGCTATATATGCCTATATATATATGATGAACGAGAGAGAGAGAGAGAGAGGTGATGAGATGATAATGGAGGTCCTTGCTTTGCCCTTATTTTATTGGAAAGGCCTTTAGTTTACCTTCATTGCATATAAGGCTGACTACTGATTTTAGCTCAATGATAACTACCATATTAAGGGAAAATATTTATTTCTATAATTTCTTTTAACATAAATGGACATTATATTGTGCTAAAAAGCTTTTTCCATCACCATTTATATAATCACATGAGTTTTATTATGCTTGTTAGTAATACGGTTTAATATTTTAGTTTTCCTAATATTAATTTAACCCTGAATTCCTGATAAAAATACAATTGCCCATAATGTATAAAATTTTTAATATGTTGCTGTTAGTCTGTTTGCATTTAAATCTTTTATTAAAAATTTTCCTGGAAATGTTCATTAGCTATATCATTCTGTAGCTTTTCTCTCTTTTGATTCTCCTTGGTTTAGTTACCTAATTAGTTATCTAATCTATATCACAGAAAAAATTTAAAAGTATCCCCTTTTTTTCATCTTGCACTCAGTTTACATAGTGTGTGGAATTAATTGTTCTTTAAATGCTCAATAAAATTACTTTTAAATCCATCTGGCCCTGATTCCATCCCACTCCCTAATCAACATTTCTTGTTCATTTATAGATTATTCAATTGCATTTTATGTGATTGAGTCTTTAAAAAAATGTATTTCATTAATTTTTTATTGGGAGGGGTAAATATATATTGACATACAGTTGAGCAAAATAATTTCTGATGGTTCCCTTTTTCTCTATTTGTTTTAAATTTTCTTTGTAATTTTTTTGTTCCAGTCGATTAACTATCTTCATGTTAATCAAATTGTCTAATAGCTTATTCATCTTATTGCTCTTTAGTTATCTTCTAGTTTGATTTATTAATTCACATTTTTTGCTGTCAATTTGTTTATTCCTTTAATGTTCTGGATGTCTATTTTATTGTTGGATTTTTTAATGCATTAAACTTTATGGGAAATTTTTAGTTACACGTTCTATTTATTGATTTGTTCATTTTCTCCCTTTTTGAGTATATAGAGCATCTAGAGATATTCTTTTCTCCTAGAACTATTTTGACTGCCTCCATTACTTTCCATATGTTGTTTCATTGTTCCAATAGAAGTAATGAAATACTTTATTTTTTTTATTAATTGTTCTTTAACATACTATTTTTTACAATTGAATTACTTAGTCTTCAATTAATTTTTATCCTATTTTCAATAGTCTTATTAAATTGTTTAATTGCATTGAGCTTAGTAAAGAATTTGTTGAATATGTCTACTTTTCTGTATTTGTTGGTAAAGTTTTAATGTCCTTCATGATACCAGATCAATTTTATAAAGGTTCTATGCACAGCTGAGAAACACGTATACTTCATTGTCATCCCCATTCAATAATTGTCAAAGATCTATTTACATGCTACTGATCAGAAGTAGGAAAAAAATCATGAAACTTTGAATACTAGGTCTACTACAAATTTATGTTATATAATTTCAACTGGGTCCTGATTGCATCAAAGACAGACTTTTACACATCCTTAATTCAGCATTCCACTCATCACATCAGCTATTCCAAGTTACCTTCATGCCTCCTCAGGATTGCATGCACTCTCTTCCCTATCTTTTCAGCTGAGGATCACGCCTTATACTTAATCAAAAAATTCAGGCCATTCTATAGGAATCTCCTCTTTTTTCCCACTCATCATGTTACATTACTCATTTCTTTTTCCACAATCTGTTTCCTCACCTTCTACTATCTCCTTTCTTACAGAAAGAAACTGCCCTTCTCCTTACACAGCCAACTTTCAGTATGAGCCCTTGATGTAACATTGTCTCCAGAAGATTGTCCCTTCTATTTATTTAGGGATCAAATGATATAATTGTAAAATGTTTAGCAAAGTATCTGGCACATAGCATTATGTTAGCTGTCATTGTTAGCTACTATTATTACAGCTATTATTGTTTTATATTTCTATATTGCATATTAGCTACTTTTATTATAGATATTATCATTATACAATACATAGCTATGTAATATTATTATATAATGTTAGCTACCATTCTTATTGCTATTATTCTAACATTCCCACTCTCTCTCTAATCTTTAATGTCTACCCTTCTATTGGCCTGTTTCCTGTTGTCTACAATCACACCCCTGTCTCTGTAACTTTAAAAATAACAATAACAACACCACACTTGACCCTCTCATCCCCACCAGCTTTCATCCTATATCTCTCCTCTCCTGCTTGGATAATTCTTTGAGAAACCTACCTACAACTGTTGTCTCCTATTCCTCTCCTTTCTCTGTGTCCTAAACCCACTACAATCTGGCTTCTACCTTATCAATCAACTGAAATGTCTCTCTCCAAAGTTATCAATCATCTCTACTGCTAAATCTAGTTAACCCTTTTTGATTCTCACACTTTTGACCCTTCTGGAGCATTTCATACTGTCAATTACTCTATTCCTCTGCATACTCTTTTTTTCCCTAGGTTTTTTATATTTTCATAACACAACTCAGTCCTGGTTCTCCACTCTGTACCTACTCAGTATACAGTACAGCATCTGCATACTAGTCATGTCCATTAACTAACTATGTTAGCCAGGGCTCTATCCTTCAACTTTCTTCCCTTTTCTTTCTCTATCTCAATTGTTAATCTCATTTGTTCATAAAGGTTCAAATATTACATAGATGATTCCTTGATGTATATATGCAGTCTTAATCTCTCTCCTGATCTCCAGTCTTGGAGCTCTTGTCTGTTAGACATCTGACATTGTATATTCTGTAGCCTCAATATATCCAAAATGGAACTCATCTATCCCCCAAAACTTCCCCTCATCTGAACTTTCCTTAAAGCTTAACTTTTTTCTTTTGGCATATCATATTTAAAATATTCTATTCCTTTTTAGTGTCAGTTGCTAAGTCTTGTGTAATCCTTTTTGTGGTTCCTTGATACTTAAATTCTTTATTTTTAGATGTTTATACTAGTTTTTCCTTTTTCCTGGCAACTTTTGATTTTGGTAACATTTCTGGGAATTGTCTTTTTGTTTCAGGTAGCGCCTACTGGTTTCTTTCTATTTCTATGTCGCCCTTTGTTTTGAACAGGTCTAGGAAGTCTCCATTCATGAGTTCTTGAAATATGACATGTAGACACTTTTTTGGGCATGACTTTAAGGTAGTCCCATAGTTCCTAAAAGTATCTTTCCTTAATCATTTTTATAGGTCAATTGATTATGAAATAAAATACCTTATATTTTCTTCTCTTTCATGGGTCTTTTGACTTATTTAATATTTGCTTTGTTATTGTTTTGGGGGGGTTGGGGGTTGGGGTCATAAATCATCATTTTTTTATTTAAGTTCAAAAACAGGTGGAACCCTAGGATAAGGGGAAGAGGGAGGAGACAGGGAGATGAAAGCCTCTCATCTGTGTCTGCTCTAGCTGAGGTTTATCCTGATTTCTGAGCCTTGGTCCAAGGAACACAATGAAGCCCATGATAGGATGAAGTTCCAGGGTGTACAAGTTTAAGAAAACATCAAGTGGTGGCCAAAGTTACCATTTCTTTTTGCTCACTATTAGTAATATGGTCTAAATGGAGGCTGGGATTCTTCTTGGATTAACAGTACCCCTTCCTTTTAGGAACTGAAGCACAGTGATAAGTTACATCCCACTTATTTCAAGCTCTTATGAAACATTCTTGTAATTAAAATCTTTGTGCTAAAGAGTTCTTTCTTTGCCTTTCTAACTTCTTGCACTTTGTTTCTAGTCTCTTTGAATATGCATCCAATTTATAAGCTGCCACCTCAAGAGCTGCTACTTGTTCCTCAATTAAAGTGATCTGACCCAGATAAGGCTGAAGTGCTGCATATTTCTGGTTTAAGTCTTTCAGGTTTCTACTTATGTTTACTGCAATAGCTTTCATTTCTAGATACTTCAAGCTAGTCGTTTTCATATTTTCCAGAAACCTATAGTCGTCACTGCTGACTCTCAGCCTCCTGTCAGGCATGGCCATGTCATGGCCATTTTGGAGAATGTGTTCTGACTAACCTCATGATGTCCACTTTGGTGGGCTCTGCAGCCTCCTCAGCTATCTCCACCATGCCATCGTCTAGGCTTGGGAAAGGAGAAAGGACAGAGGGAAGGATAGGAATAAGAAAGAATGAAGGGGAAGGAGAAGGGAGAGCAGAGGAGAGAAGTAAGGGAAAGGAAAGGGAGAAGGAAAGAGAGAAAAAGGGAAGGGTGAAGAGTCTGGGAAGGAGATAAGGGAAGGAACTGCTTAATATTTCTTCTTGCATCATACAGTTAGCTTCTTTTTAGTTCATTATAACTTTCAATTGGTCACTTACTTGTATAATTTTTTGAATCTCTGTTACTGAACTGTTAGTTCTACATCTAAGTCTTTCCTCCAAAGCTGATTTCCTTTCTAATTCTTTGTTCTGGCACTCATTTTATTTTAAAAAAAAATTGGGAGTGGCTAGGTAGCGCAGTGAATAGAGCACCAGCCCTGGAGTCAGGAGGACCTGAGTTCAAATCCAGCCTCAGGCTGTTAACAATTCCTAGCCATGTGACCTTGGGCAAGTCACTTAAACTCAATTGCCCTGCCTTCCACCCCTTTAAAATTATATATATATATATATATATATATTTATATATATGTATTATATATTATTATATAGTATATATAAAATTATTATATATAATTAGGGTTAGGGTTATATTATATATATTATATATTATTATATATATACATTATATATATATATATAAAAATATATTTTTTGTGATTCTTTTTTAAACTGTTTTTTTTTAAATTTCATCTTGAAATTCTAGTTACGCTCAAACTACGTTTTGTGTGAGACTTTGATTGTTGGTGTTTTGGAGTTACTGTTTTCTTCTGAATTTGTATCTTGCCCATAAGTGGCACTGTAATAGCTCCTTATAGTAGGATTCTTTTTTGTTTGATCATTCTTCCAGCATGACTTCCCAAACTTTAACATTTTGCTAGGGTCAGGCTCTTTATATTTCTGGAGGGAATGTTGGGTTTCTGTTTGATCTTACTTTATTTTATCCAGGATCCTGCTGCTTCTTTTTCCTGGTATTGAATGTCTGTATTCTTCAAAGATCCCAGAGGCATCTCAGGCTGACCATTTACAAACTTTCAGTACTTCCGTGTGATATTATTTAAAGTCAAGTCTGATTATTGCTCTCCTTGTCTGAACTTTGCAGTCTCCTGATCTCAGTTTAGGTGTTTGGATCTGGGTAACACTATAGGCTTGTCTCTGGTTGGAGTGCCAGTCTATTGCTGTTAGTTCAAGTCCCTGTTCCTTATCAGAAGGCTGTTACAGAATAGGAGAACTCCAGTCTCCCATTCCTCTGAGCTCACATTCTTGGTAATTCAGCTTTGGGTTTATGTGTCCTTTTCCATGACCCTATTCCACTATCAGTGCCACACAGCTGCTGTGTACTTGTGTTCTTGATCCTTGTCTTGTAAACAGTCTCAGACTAGGTCTGAGCTATATCTAATACTATTTCTTACATGGCTTCACATAAGGAGCACCTTCCTACCTGCCTCTACATGCTCCTGTTTATTCCATACTGGCTCCACAGTCCAGCTCTAGAATCATAGCTACTGGCTGGCTTCTCTTTTTCTCCCTGAGCTGGTAAAATGACTCAATGTTTCTCCTTCTTTCCTGATTATGATTCAAGCGGATGCTATTCCTAGTTCTCTGAGTAGTTGTGTGGGGAAGCCAAGCTCTTCTTTATCCTCTCCATCTTGTCCAGTCTTCCTAAAGCTTACAACAACTTCTTAAATCTAATTTGAGACAGCCCTTAACAAAGACATTGTGTATGGTCTGGTTTTCTTTCTTTTTTTGCTCTGCTTTTGCTTTTTTGGGGGTACACTTGTAATTTCACCAGTATGAGGACTTCCCAACATGGACATTTCCTCCACTGTGGCAGATTAGCAATTCCTCTATAATATATGGTCTTTGAGAATTTTCAGGGGCAGTAAGAAGGGAAGTGGCAAGCCTATGATCACATGACATAGGTCAAAACTTGCACTGCTGTTCTAACTCCAATGTGAACACTCCATTCCCTACAGTACACTCAGCATCTTCTCAAGTAAAATATGAATTTAATAAATCATAAAATCTTAAAATATTAGAAGAGGTCTTAGGCATCCTCTTGTTTAATTTCCTATACAAAGCATGAATTCCTTATAGTATCCTTGAATAATTACTGGCCACATCCACCTTGAAAACTTTCTATGACAGGGAGCTTACCGCTAAAGAAGACAAACCTGGATGTACTCTTTCATCTGTCAAAATGAAGTCAGGCAGTGAAAAGAGCACTGAACATGAAGACAAAGCACCTTGGTGCAAATCCTATCCTTGTGTCACTTTCCTCAGCTATAAAATAAAGGGACTGGACTAGATGACCCCTAAGGTCCCTTCCATTTGTATATCTATGATCCTAAGGGATTTAAGTTGTTGTATAGCATGTTTAATAACATGCTATAATTGGTTAAAAAAAACAAAACCAAGCATAAGCATCATTAACATTCTTGCATAGTTCCCTAAAATTTCAGCAGGGGGGTAGCTATACTACTCAATAATGTTAATCTCTTTATCTTTACCCTATTTCACTCTTCTCAAGGCTCATCTATGTCCTCTTTTCACTAGATACTCCCTCACCACTATGTATCTTACATTTCTCACCACTAGCTTTTTTCTCTCTGCTATCAATATGATCCTATATCCTTAATCTTTTTAAAACTTTTTTTTTATTTTGAACTTAACAATAATCAAACACAAACTTTTTAAAATCTCAAAGATAAGAAATATAACTGAATAAGAAAAGGTATGACATTTATGTTTTAACAGTATATACTACATATGAACTAATATATATATGTACATATATGTGTGTTAATATGTAATTTAATGAAGAAATTAAAAAATTACTCTATGTCCCCTTTTACACTTTCTTTTCATTTCTGTGTATTTTCAGTGTTCTGTTGATCCCCTTTTTTTGCACTCCTCCCTTGTAACAAACATACACATAAAATGTAAATAAATATAATACATACATTCATTCCCAGTCAACAAGCTTTTCTTAAGTGTCTGGCATGTGCCAAACACTGTGTTAAGGCCTGGGAATACAAAGAAAGGCAAAATACAATCCCTGCTCTCAAGGAACTCAGTCTAATGAGAGAGACAACATAAAAACAATTACATTCAAAGAAGCTATAAAGAAGATAAATTAGGAGTAATCTCAAAGGTAAGGCACTAAGATTAATGAGAATGGCAAAGGGCTTCCTGTAGAAGGTAAGACTTTAGCTGAGACTTCAAGGAAGCCAAAGAAGCAAAGAGACAGAGAAAAAGGAGAGCATTCCAGATATGCTGGATAGCCAGGAAAAATACACTGAGGAAGGAGATATAGTGTTTTGTGTGAAGAATAGCAAGGAGTCCAGTGAATCTCACTGTATCTCAGAACATATGGGAAAAAACTAAGTTGTAAGAATACTGAAAAGGTAGGAAGGGGCCAAGTAATTAAGAATTTTAAAAGTCAAAA
Source organism: Pseudochirops corinnae (assembly GCA_028646515.1). Lineage (NCBI taxonomy): Eukaryota > Metazoa > Chordata > Mammalia > Diprotodontia > Pseudocheiridae > Pseudochirops > Pseudochirops corinnae. The sequence continues at coordinate 25,310 of JAQQSV010002447.1, forward strand.
AGAATTTTACATTTGATCCAGGAGGCAATGGGGAGTTACTAGATTTTTATTGAATGGGGTAGGGGTGTGTGTGTGTGTGTGTGTGTGTGTGTGTGTGTGTGTGTGTGTGTGTGTGTGTATGTGTGTGTGTGTGTGTGTGTGTGTGTGTGTGTGTGTGAGAGAGAGAGAGAGAGAGACAGAGACGGAGACAGAGAAAGAGAGACGGAGAGAGAGGGAGAAGGTCAGATTTGCACTTTAAGAAAATCAGTTTGAATTTCCTGGAGCCGGACAACCTAGAGAGAAGACTGACTTTTTGGGGCACTCAAGATGGTAGAGTAGAAGCAGCAAAACTCCACAGCTCTCTCCTTAACCACCTCAAATGCCTATAAAATATGACTCTAAACAAATTTTAAAGCTCCAGAACTCACAAAATAACAGAGTATCAAAGCTACTGCTGAAGGCAGCCTGGCAGGCAGACAGGAAGGGGTTCATTGAAGCGTGCTGGGAGCCCAGATCAGCACCGCATGAACCCGTGGTTGGAGCCCTGGGACCACCAGAACAAGCCGTGTCTGGAGCACAAATCACCAGCAGCTGTGGTGGTTTCCAGAACTACCAATCCATAAGAAATGAGGACTAAGTGGAAGGTGAGTGGAACTCGGATAAATTTGGGGAGAGGGTCTGGTCAACTGCCCTAGGGCTAGAAGTAGTCTGAAGCAGAGGCCCTGCAGCCACCTCCACATGACTGTTTCAGAAGCTCTGGGCCTGCAGATTGCAGGGGGGCCAAGCGATCATTTAGAAGCTAAGCGCTCTTGTCTTGAGCTGCCTGGATCAGTGAGCCAAAGCTGGTAGGGGCTACAGAAACGGTGGCCTCTTAATAGCTCCAGCAGCTGCAAAAACCCCGACGATTTGGGACAGAGCTCTCCCCTCTGAAAGCAGAGTTCTGCGGAACCTAAAAATTGACTAGCAATGTGAGTAGGCAAAGGAAGCAAAGCAAACCCAGCAACGCAACTTTAGATTCCTTTTTGGGGGACAAAAAGGATCAAAGCATGGAATGGGAGCATGACAACACAGTCAGAAATCCCACACCAAAAGCTTCCAAGAAAAATGTAGACTGGTTACAAGCTATAGAGCAGCTTAAGAAGGATTTTGGTTTGTTTTTTTTTTTTATTATTTTTTAAAATAAATTAATTTATTTATTTTCTTGTTTACATCATTCATTTCCACAAGATTAGGAGTCACAAATTTTCTCCCCATCTTTCCCCTACCCAACACCCCCAACAGCCATCCTACTGTATAGCCCCTCCCCCAATCTGTTCTCTCCTATGTCCTCCCCCTCACCCCTCTGACCTTCTGGTAGGGCAGGATGGATCCCCCCACCACAGTGCCTATATATCTTAATTCCCAGTTGGATATACTTAATAATAATAATTATTATATATATACATATATATTTTTAACATTTGATTACAGAACTTTAAATTCTAGATTCTTTCCCTTCCTCCGTCATCACTCACCCCCACTGGAAGGACAAGCAATTCAATACAGGCTGTATGTGTTTAATTACGCAGAACATGTCCACAGTGAACATATTGTGAGAGACTGATTATATGTCCCTCCTTCCTATCCCTCCCCCTCCTTGTTCTGTTCTCTACCCTATCCCTGTCCCTTTACAGAAGTGTATGCTTCCAGCAACCCTCCCTCCTACCCTGCCCTCCCCTCCATCATCCTACCTCTCATCCCCATCCCCCCTACTCTTTTGTGTGGAAAGATACCCAGTTCAGAGTTTATGTCATTTCTCCCCTAAGCCAAACTCAATGAGAGTAAGGTTGACCCTTTTCCTTTTGCCTTCCTGTTCTATCCCTCCATTGTAATAATTATGCCTAGCCTCTTCTATATGAGATGATTAACCCCATTCTGTTTCTCCCTGTCTCCTCTCATTCTAATTCTCTCCCACCTCAGAATTTCACCTTTTAGAGTATCATCCCTTTCTATTTAATTGATCCTGTGCCCTCTATGTACTCATATATACACATAATCAGATATGTGTTTGTACACATATATAAACCCTCCTATATAGACATATGTGTATGTATACATATATATACACTTGTATTCCCTTCACCTATCCTCATCATCAAATCAGAGAAGTGGAGGAAAAAATGGAATAGAAATGAGAACGATGCAAGAAAATCATGAAAAGAGAGTCAACAACCTAACTGAAGAAAATAACACCTTAAAAAATAAATTAACTCAAATGACAAAAGAGGCCCAAAAAGCCAATGAGG
>JAQQSV010002448.1:0-27572 GCA_028646515.1 Pseudochirops corinnae
CCAAATGGTGAAATTGTGAGGAGAGAGAGGATTAGATTGACAGGAGACAGGGAGAGTCAGAATGGGGTTGAGCATCTCATGGAAGAGGCAAGAGATAAATGTTACAATAGAGGGGGGAAAAGAGGAAGGCAAAAGGGAAAGAGTCAACCTTACTCTCACGGAATTTGGCTTAGGTAAGGAATGACATAAACTCTAAACTGGGCATCTTGCCACATAGAAGAGTAGGGGGAAGGGGGATCAGAGGTGGGGTGATGGAGGGGAGGGCAGAGTGGGGGGGAGGACTGATGAATGTTCACATTTTTGTAAAGGGGCAGGGACAGGGTGGAGAGTGGATGGGGGGGGCATAATAGGAAGAAGGGGCATGTAATCAGATTCCCACGGTATGCAGACTATGGAGAGGTTCTGTGTAATTTCACATGTTCAGCCTGTATTTGATTGCTTGTCCTTCCAGTGGGGGTGGGTGATGAGGGAGGAAGAGAAAGAATCTAGAATCTAAAGTTCCATAATCAAATGTTATAAATATCTATCTATCTATCTATATGCAATTATTATTATTATTATTATTATTATTATTATTATTATTATCATTATTGAATACATCCAACTGCAACCTGAGATACACAGGCACTGTGGCTGGGAGATCCATCCTGCCCTACTGAAAAGTGACATAGGAGAAAATAGACTGGGGAAGGGGGGACACACTGGAATGGCTGTTTTGGGGTGGTGGGTAGGGGAAAGAAGGGGAGAAAATATGTAACTCAAAATCTTGTGGAAACGAATGATGCAAACTAAAATCAAATTTAAAAAAAATAAAATTAAAAAAAAAAAGATATCTTTAATTTCTTCCTCTGAAAATTGCCTGTTCATATCTTTGACTTTTTATCAGTTGGGGAATGACTTGTATTCTTATAGATTTTGCTCAATTCTCTTTATATTTTAGAGACTCTCTTCTACTTTTGAAATTCTACTTTTTGAAATTGCCCTGTCTGCTGATTCCTTGCCAAATCTCTACCCTAAATTATTCCCACCATTTGCCACTTCTGCTCTTGTGCTACTGTTTGGAATTGGAAGAAGTCAGAACCGTCCTGACTTAGGTACATTATCAGTTGATGTTATGAAACTTCTACTGGATTCTCATTGCTTGAAGGAAAGTCCTTCCTTGAAGGAAATTCCTTCTTAATTTATCCCCTGTCTCACTCCCCACTGAAACTTTTACAAACCTTTTATTTCTCTACTTCAGTCTCCCTCATCTTCTTCCCCACCTACCCGTCCCTGCTTTCTTGGGGACCTAACCTCTTAACTTTACTGAGAAAATGGAGGCCATTTGAAATCCACTCTTCTCTCCCTTTTATCTCAACCTCCCCAAGACATTATCCTCCCTTCTCGCCTTTCCTTTCCTCCATGTCTGACAATGACTTGGCTTTTTTTTTTGCCAAGACCAAACCCTTTCTCTGCATGTGCCTCTGATCTCATGTACTTCTTTCCATGTTCTCTAGCATATTGAAAATTCAATCAGCCATTACTCTTCTATCAAATTTTCAACCTTCCTTCCCTATTCCCTTCAAATTTCCACAAACCTCTTCTCTGTAGAAACAACAAAAAAACCTTAACTGGATTTTTCTATCCTCCAATCTGTAATACAATAACTATTTTAGAAAATAGCATTAGTGAGTCTATTTTGCCTTTTTCCATTCTTTTGTGAAGCTAAATTTTAACTGCTTATAAGTCACATGGTTTTTTTTTTTTAGAAGTTACAAGATTACTCCCCCTCCCAAAGGTCACTGGGACTTAAGGAATATTACAAAACTATCCCTTTCACTTTAGGGTCTCCTCATCCTCTCCACCATTAAGAAACCAAGTACTTCAATCCCTTTGATTCTGTTTTTGCTGTTTTTCATTCTTTCAGAATTGTATATTAATTGTGTAGAAACCAATGGTCAGAGGTCCTTGGCCACTGAGAGTCTTGGACCCAATTTGTTTCTGTAATCACATGCCTTGCTAATCCAGCCTACTTGGAAAAGCTTCCTTTTGATCAGTGCCTCTGCTTCCTCTCTTCACTCCTTCTTCCCACCTGTACTCAATCTTTTAAACCTATCACATAGTCTGACTTTGGATATTCTATCTAAGGCTCTGTCCTAGACCCCTTAGCCTTAACTACACTCCCTCTCTTTCTGACCTTATCAGATCCAGTAGGTTTAATTGTCATTTCTGATGACTCCCACCTGTGTAACAGCCTGCCCCAATCTCCCCACTGAGCTTTAGTCCTGCATTACCACTTCTCTTTTGACATTTCAAACTGGATGTCTTGGAATATCTCAAACTCAGTATGTCTAAAATAGAACTTGGTATCTTTTACCCTAAATCCACCCCCTTCTAAAATATGAGGGGAGCAGGGAGATAGTGGAGAGGAGAGAGAATAACTAGAGGTTTCAGGAAATGCTTCTGGGAAATGTGGCCACATAAAGCTGATCTTTAAAAAGAAAGCTATAGATTCTAATAGAGGCCAGAAGGGAAGTGCATTCCAGGTCCTGGAGACAAACTTGTGAAAGTGGAGATAGAATGCTTCTTAACCTGGTAAGTACACTAGAAGAACTGAAATTTAAGAATAACCCAAAAGAATAATCTTGTCATTTGACACATCTGGTCTGTAGGTAGAAAACATGTTTCTTCTTTCATTATTTGAAAACTCTTAAAAATGCTAAGGTATACTGATAACAAAGACAGAAAAAGTCATAAAGAATGAAATGTAGAAATACCTAAGACCAAGTTTCAGATGTCTAAAAGTATTTTGTGTCAGTTGATCTGCTTGGTCCTTCTGCTGTTAATCTTTGTTTCGTTCAGGCCACTAGTCAAGCTTTCTAGCCTTATTTGATATTATTTCCCTTTATTTACTTTGTAGGATTGTTATATTATGTGAAATGAACTTCTAGTTTATCTATGATGACACTTGTTAACTCCCTTGCTTTTTAAATCATTTGCTTTCATCTTCATTACTAGATTTACTCTCAGTTCCTCCCCTTGAAATCCCTCTCTTAGCTCATGTGCCACATCATCTATGAATCTTTTCCCAGATTTTCTGCCAAATGCAAGTAATGTTGCCTGAAATTTTCTTAGAGCTATTTTTTAATCACTCCTTTGACCCTATAACACTCTATTTTGTATCATACTTGTTTTTCTGTGTCTAATTTTTTCCTATTACATTGTAACTTTCTTGGAAGTTAAGGATTGTTGTTATGTTTTAATCTATATGTATCTGGTTCTTTCAAGATGGAACTAATTGGAAAATACAGAGATTAAGAAGAGAAAGTTACTATTTGAGTATTTTCAGTGCCTTGAACATAGTAAATATATAATAAAGAATTGTTTCATGTAATTGGGTTATTTTTACCTGTGCATATCCCATTACCTTTGTTTAGTCAGAATTGACTATAATATAGTACTTGCCGTTCAAAGCCCTTTTTAAACTGTGTTGCCCCTCCACAACCCCATTTCTCGTCTTACGCTTTATTCCTCTCTGCTCGCTCAGCGATCTAGTGATGGTGGCCTCAAACACAACACTCCATCTCCTATTTTACTTGCTATCCCCCATGCCTGGAACACTCTCCTTCCTCTGCTCTATCTCTTAACTTTTAGTCTTTCTTCTCCAAGTCTTACTTTCTGTAAGAAGTCTCTCATGTTTCTCCTTAATCTTAGTCCCTTCCTTCTAAGATTATCTTCTGTTCATTGTGTGTGTACACGTGTGTGTGTGTTTGTGTATGTGTGTGTGTGTGTGTGTGTGTGTGTGTGTGTGTGTGGTACACAGTTATTTGCATGTTATCTACCCCATTAAAATGTGAGCTTCTTAAGAGTAGGGATTTTTTGGGAGTGGGGGATGGCTTTTTATATTCCCAGCACTTAGCACAGTGCCTGGCATATAGTATATGTTTAATAAATGCATGTTGATTGATTTCGTGTCTGAATTTTATTACGTTATATCAGGTTAAACTTTTGGTAACAAGGCAATAAGTGATTGACAAGAAGCTATGCTAGGTTAGAACTAATGGATATGAGCTCCGAAGGATACAATCTAGTTAGTAATCTTTCTGCTAACGATACCACTTCATGTTTCTGTAGTGCTTTAGTTTTTGTTTCAGTACTTTTCTGTACCTTATTTTATCCTTAGAATATTTCTGTGGGCCATATCTCAGGTAGAGAAGGTAGATATTTTATAGATTAGTATCAGAGACTGACTTGTTCCATTGTCACATGGCAAAACAGTCAACAGAGTAGTTAGGACTTAAACTTAGGTCTCCTGATTTCCGAGGCTTCTCCTTACATCATATAAATGTCTTTCTGTTTTTCACGTAGACAGTGTGTTAAACTCTAGCTCATTTTTATCTCCATTGTTTTTAGCTCTTAATTCTCTAAATGACAATCTTAGAAGGAAATCAGCCAGCTAGTTTTGGGGTATGTTTTATCATCATACAAAAGGATTCTTAACTTTTAGCTTGATTTCCACTTAAAATTTTTTTAACTTTTTAAAAAAGTATTCTTCAGTGACTAGAGGCATAATTTTATAGACATCTACCCTTAATTGGCCTTTACCCAGGATGAGAAGGGTTATTTTGATTATGTTGTACTTCCTGCCAGAGGTTGATTACTCATTTCCACTTTAGGAAGTCATTCTTTGCTTGTATTATGCTTAAAGTCTAAGAAGTAGAAAAGCATGCTCTGTATAAAACTAGCATAGAGATTCTATATTAAGAAACCAGTTAAGGAAAGATTTCAGATAACCTCTTCTAGAGACTAAGTATAAGTATCATGCTGTTTCCTGGGAGGGAAGTCTTAGATTACTTATAATGGAAATGAATATCATATTTCATGGCTATAGATTTTATGTTTTAGTAACTTATTTTAGCCTTTTTTCTTTTGATCATGGTGGGCAGGGGAAATACTGAGAAGAGCACATTAAGGACTTGTGACTAAAATAATAAGTTTTCACCATTGAAAGTAGAATTAAATTTCCTCAAAGGAAGAAATACTAGAAAGGGGTTCATTTTCAGTAGAAATATCTCATGGAAAACTAATTGAATTTTGGTAAAGAGAAAAAGTATTGATATTCATGGCATGATTTATGGAGGGAAATTTTTGTAATTGAATTTTAAAATAGTTTTTCTAATTGTGAATCTAAATTTTAGTAAACTATTTAAGTAGTGAGATGGAAACTGCTTTCCCTATGAGCCATGAAATGGCAATGTGAACACAAGGGGAAATTGTTAGACATTAACGCTTTAATTTAGGGGATGGTATTTGTTATTTGTTGACTCTATGATATACTATCATTTAAATTCTGCCAGAGAACTGGGAATGAGAGCAGATTGGACAGCAAGGTGTTAGAATTATGGGAAGGAGTGGGGAGTGGAAGAGTAGAGTAGAGGGAAGGATGGTAGTCTCTCTGGGAGGAAACACTATGCTGGAAGAAACTTTGGGAATACCAGACTTTGAAGTGGGAATCATAAATTTAATTTTATGACTGTAGAAATAGAGGTCTAGCAACCAGCCTACATCAGTAGGTACTGTGCAGTTTTGCCACAGAAGGCAGAATCTTGTCGTTATAATTTATCTGTGAAATTTGCTATTGGCAAACCACGTAGTATAGATAAAGAATATGTATGTGGTAGAGCAATAAGTGTGAAACCACGGAAAAGAAATCATTGAGAGACATATGTAGAAGGTCTCTAAAAAGAAAAAAATACTCAAGGCAAGGGCACACAGTTCTCCTAGGTCCTTGGCCATAGAGTCTAGCACAAGACTGGGAAAATAGAAGTTCTTCATAGACCTGAAGTTCAGAAGAAAGTCTTATCTGACGGTTATCACATGGTGCAAGGATTTCCTTCTTCTTGCCTAGGGACCACATCTTTGTAGTGGGCTTAGAAAAAGGGAGGATGATGATTTCTCTCCTGAGTTTGAGATGCCTATAAGACATACAGTTCAAAATGTTCAAAAGGCAGCTGGTAGTGTAAGACTTGAACTCAGGAAAGATGTTGGAGTTGGATATATATTGATATGGGAGTCATATGCAAAGTGGTGAATAGGAAAACAATGGTGAGTCAATGAGATCAATAAATGAGAGTATATAGAGAGAAGAGGCCTCAGATGGACACCTGGGATAAACACACAGGTAGGAGCATGATAATGGGTGATAATCCAGAAAATAAAACCGAGGAGTAGTCAGGTGAGAAGACACTTAAGAGAGAACAATGTGTAGAAAACTCATAGAAGACAGTGTCATATGGTGTAGAACAATCAAAGAAAGTTGAGGACAAAAAAGGGTTTCAGATTTGGCAGCTGAAATTATTGGCAGTTTTGGAGAGAGCAGTTTCATTTGAGTGATGATCTTGCCAGATTACAAAGGGTAGAGAATTTTTTCTAGCACTTTGAAAAAAGATAGTAGAAAGATAGGGTGATAACTTGAAATGATGGAAAGGTTGTGAGAGGTTGTTGTTGTTTTTTAAGTGTGGGGTGACCTGGGCGTTTTTGTAGGTGGCAAGGAAGAAAGCAGTAGAAAAGAGAAATTTTGAAAATTAGAGAGAGAAAGGATAATGTAGGGACAAATTACTGGAAAAGACAAGAGGATAGAATCAAAGGGGTGTTAACCCAGTAAGAAGGGTTGCATCTTCACAAGGGACTCAAAGTAATGTCAAGGAGTTTTGAGCTGTTTATAGGGAGAGAAGATCAAGTCTGAGGGAAATTGCCTTTTTTCTTAGTCAAACAAATTTTGCAGCTGCCATTATAAATATATTCATCTTTGACAATTTCTGTGGTTTCTTCCTTTTCTGCCCTTCTGGTTTGTTGATGTATTTTAATCAGTAATTATATACATATACACATACATATATGCATATACACATATCTACTCAGTTTATCACCAACATACTACGTTGATATAAATTACAATAGAAAAGAACAGTTTTATTAATGGTTTAACATTTTGTATATTGGGAGTTTGAGGGGAAAGTAATAGACCTTGACACATTTGAAATATTTGGAATGGCAAATTTTAATTGAAAAATAGTTTTCTTGGTGTGAATTTATTGCTAGCAACCCACTAAGTCATCTTTGGATAGATTTAAGAGGAGTCTTTGAATTTGGATGGGGTTAAATATTTATTTCCACTAAACCCCAAACTGAAATTTAGCATTTCCTTCAGTTATTTGAAAATATTATTGTGAGAATGATTCTGTAGGTTTCATTGGATTGTTAAAAGTGTCCATGACACAAAGTTAAGAACCTTTGAACTAGACCTTTCTCTATTTGGAATAGTTAACTTAACCTGTTTTCATGTTCATACTTGTCCCTCAGCTTTTCTTCCATCCTTCCCTACCCTCCCCCCCCCCCATTTCTGTTTGGGTCTTGCTTTATCAGAATGAATGAGATAAAGGCAAAAAAAAATTCTCTTAAAAATTAAATGTACAAGTATAATGTTTTGGTGCTTCATTGAGTATAAAGAAAGTTCAGGGAGATTGGAAAACTGAGGGGATGAAGGGATTGAAAGCACTAATACCTGAGGCTTGATTCTGCTTGGTAGTATAGAATTGAATAAATTTCTATGTTGGGATCTTGGGTGTATGAGTATGAGAGAAAAGATTAATGTGAAACCAGTGGTTATTTACATATTATGTGAATGTAATAATTAAATTTTAATATATAAGTATTATTTTAACTTACACTTTTTTTGGTATTGTATTGCTCAAAACAAATGAGGCATCAGCTGGATTTTTGTTATAAAAACCTTTGCTTTAATAGGATTTGAAATGTTTGAAGTTTTCACTAAAGGTTCTATTTTATAATGCTATTGCAACTTGGATATTTTCACCCAGACCTTCAATAACTTGTGGTTTATATCTGGGAAGTATACTCATTTATAGCTTGAATTATTTTGAGAATGTAGGTGAATTGCTACCCCATTTCTCCAGTCCTGTGTTCCCTGTACCATGAGGTTTAATTTATTATCAATCAACAAACAGGTATTTTATTAGGAAGCCATTATGTACCAGGGGATACAAGTATAAAAAAAGAAACATTGTATACTCACTATGAACTTACATTCTAATTGGGAAACAAATACATTAAAATACATCCGTACACATATAGCATAAATATACTATACACATGCACACCCATACATACATTACACAGAGTAGTTAAATAAAGGTAGTTTGAGAGGGAGGGGCATTAGGAGTTGAAGAGATCAGAAAAAGCTTAATGCAGAAGATAGGGCCTGAGCTGCATCTTAAAGAAAGAGAAGGACTCTCTGAGATGGAGTTCATGGGAGAGTGCATGCTAGAGATAGAAGATGGAAGTAGTAGAAATTACACTTGGACACTTGGAGAAAGAATTTGTTAAGTTATTATAAAGAGCTAAAACAGTGATTCTCAACCTTCCTAATGCTGTGACCCTTCCTTTAATACAGTTCCTCATGTTGTGGTGACCCCCAACCATATAAATCATAATGTAAATATCTGATATGCAGGATATATTTAAATTGAACATAACCCACAGGTTGAGAAGCGCTGAGCTAAAAGGAACTTCAGAGTCTCTCCATCTTTCCTGACCTAACCTATACCCTGGAATGATAAAATATGTAAATTTGCCATGGACCATTCTGTCTTCTGCAGGCTCAGGCTGTGAACAGGGATAGGGAGTTGGGAGTGGGAGAAGCAGGATTCAAGTAGAGAAAAGGAAAATAAAATATTTGTAGGTTCTACAAATCACAGATGTATTGTTAGTAAAAATTTGCCAAGATTGGGGTACACATGAAGGAAACTATGGTCCAGAGAGCTTAGCTAACTTGTTCAAGGTTATGTAACTATTTAGTGGCAAAGCCAGGGCAAAATTTCTGAGGCCTCATGTTGATGCTAAGGCTCTGATCTCACGGACATTTGAATTTATCTTTTACCACTTATGTTGCTGGTAAGCTAGGGTGACTTCATAATCCCACGTCATTCGTTTTTTAGGGATGGGGAGGGCTGCTAATAAGATTATATAATCAGAAGCACTTATATTTGTTTCTTTTTTTCATGCAGAGACTAGGAACCAACTATCACTGGAAAGTTATATGAACATCTCCAATAGTATGATGAATTGGAGGTCTGAGATCTAAGATCCCAAATTGACTCTGAATCCCTGGTTGTGAATGAGAGCAAGTGGAGCAAGTGGAGCAATCGGGTAAGACTTGACTGTGTAGTCATTTGAAAACAATAATAATTTAATCATATGTTTGATGCAATAGATTTGATTTATATAGTGTTTTTGCTTTCTTTATAAAAAAAATTGGAAAAGTAGATATCTTTTCCTCACTGACTTAAACAGGAACATTTTTTAGAGGGATAATTTGATATCCTAGTGCGAAGTATTCAAGTGGACATAGGGTTGAAAGAAATCTTTATTCCCTCTTCTTATCCTCCAGTGTCTCAGATTATTTTGCAGCCTTAGGAACATGAGTCTGTATTGATAAGGAGGGATCTAGTTCGTATTATTCTGCCTACTTTATTTTAAGGTTTTGATTTTTATTCTAATCTGTTTTAAGCTTGAATCTAGGGAGTCTTATTAATCTAAGACCTAAAAGTCCGAAGCCATGTTTGAGTGGATTCTAGGTGCTCTAAAATAGGGTTGATATAGAATTTGAATCTGAGAACCTGGAAATTTTCAGAAATTTAGAATTCTTCTGGCATAATATTTACGTTATTAATATGCATTAATACAGTATTGCTACACACAACCAATTTTTTATAGGGTCACAAAGGAGTTGGGGCCAGATATAGACAGAATGTCATAGAATCAGGAAGGTAACATAATAATAGTAATAATAATAATCCAAAAACATATAGGCAATGGTCAGAAAATAGGAGCCTGATAAACTGGGTTGGGAGAAGGGTAGTGCTGCATCACAGAAACAAAGTGGACAGTAGAGTAGTCGGCAGTAGTAAGAAACTAGGGCAAGGATATTAGGCAAAAAGGGGTCAGAACTAATGTTGCCTCTGAATCATAAATGGAGGAGCATGACACAAACTTTTCATAGGATGATCAGTTTCAGTGTTATAATCAAATAGAATATAAAACACTTCATCCTTATTTGGTTGCATAGTAACCAGGCATGCATGGTAAACCTCCTGAGTACAAGAATTGTTATCGCTTTTATACAGTCAAACCAAAAGCTCTTCTTGCATCATTAAAGAGAACAGAGACATAAGTGGAGGAGAAAGCTCCTCAGGGAGTCTCTCCAGTTTCTCCCTTTACCTTTTTTTTTTTTTAAATGTTTAGGATGTTTAGGAGTAGAAAGTCTTGTTTTCATTAATGTGGCATAGCACCACCCTTCAATGATCAGTTTTGCCTCTTATTTGAGGGATGAAGAAATATTTAAAAGTGGGACTTGGATTTCATAGAGGTGGAAATGGCAGATTATCCTACTGTGCTTTATTTCAAGGAAGAGACTGGTTAATTATCTTTCTATTCTTATTCCAGGTTCTCTGCCTAACCCCTGGAATTGCTTATTCAGGGAATTTAAAGAGGAATTTCAGAGCAGCTTTTTACTCTGCTCATTTCTCATCTTATTCTTATTTTTTGCTCTTTTCTTTCTTTCTTTTTTTTTTTCTTTTTGGAGGGGCAAGGCAGGGCAATTGGGGTTAAGTGATTTGCCCAAGGTCCTAGGGCTAGTAAGTGTTAAGTGTCTGAGGCCAGATTTGAACGTAGGTCCTCCTGACGCCAGGGTCAGTGCTCTATTCACTGCGCCACCTGGACACCCCCATATCCTATTCTTAAGGTATATATTTTACATGGGTAGAATAGATTAAGTGGTGACACTTGAAGGCCATTTCAGCCTAAAAACTTTCTGAAATTGTCAGATATTTGTTCGATTAATCAGTATATTGTGTGAAAAATCCTAGATGTGATATAGATGAGTCACATTTTTGTTTAAATTAAGGCCATTCTGATTGTTCTCTTGACACCTAGCTGAATTGAATGCAGGAGACCAGAGTTATTTTTATAACATTGAGAAAGGAGGAAAGGAAAGGAAAGTAATTTTGATGATTGGCACTGAGTGAAGTTTGGTGAAAGGGATTTTGGATGGCCAGAGGGAAAGCAGCCTTAGGTCTAGAGTTCCAACTGATGGACAAGTAAGACAGGATATTTTCTTCGAACAGGTGTGTGTTCCTTCAGACTTTGCTGTAGAGGGTTAAGATATGTGGAGTAAAGCATACAGAAATCTGGATGTTCCTTAGGATGGATCCACTATAGCTGATCTCAACAAATACGAAAGTATATGGAAATCCAATGTGTGAACATTGAGGTCAGAGCATGGGCAAAGACTTTGGATAATATAAAATCTCAGCAGGAAAATGGAGATGTTATTTCATTCTGGACATGACTTGTTACCTTCATTCAGGAGCTTTTCTGTATTTCTTGTAAAGTCAGTAACCAATTCTCATCCTTCTCTAAACTAGGGATTGCCAGTAGAGATGAATGGGACCACATGACCAGAGTTAGGAGATAAAAATTATCACAAAATTAGATAAACTTTTTTAAGTAAATATTGTCTATGTAATTATCATTTGGGAAAGAAAAATTATGCTTTTGATTTGTTTTAGGAGTGAAGTAATAGTCTTTTATAAAGTGTTTGCTTTATTAGTTGAGATGATTTTTTATTTTTTCCCATTTATTTTGAAAATAAGTATTACCATATATAATTAAGAAGAGAGGGTTGTATTTGAAACTGTGACTCTCCATTATGTATAGTTTGTTTTTTTTTAAGTAATTCATAACATTTCAGCATGTTGCTTTCAAAGTTTTTCTCTTTGTGATTCCTTCTGAGATTATCTCCAGTTTATCATGTATATGTCTTTTTTGCATGTAGTTCTTTGTGTTCTACTCCCCCATTGACTGTGAGCTCCTTGAAGACAAAGGGACTTTTTGCAGGGGAGAGGGTGGGAGTATCTCTGCACTTTAGCATAGTCCCCGGCACATAGTAAGCACTTCAATGATAAATTGGCTGATTGATGCTAGAATTTCATTGGGTCATTGACAGATGTTAAGTCTTTAAAGTTATTTTTCTTTCCTTTGACTTGTCTCCCACACTGACCTTGTTCTGTGACCCAGGACAAGCCGCTTCGTCCCTCTGAGCCTCCATTCCTTCATTTCTGAAATGAGAATACCAGCTGGGCTCCTTACACTGTACAGTCATTAGGAGGAAAACATTTTGTGAACAGTGGCATTTACAGAGCTGTTGTGTGGTGCAGGTGCTTCTTTTATTTGTAAAAATGTTAAGACAAAGCAAACACTTTGTGGTGGTAAAAATAATATTCAATTTCATTTACTTTGTATGATTTGAAAGACATAAAAACAGAGTAGGGACTTCAGAGCTGAAGTCTGAAGGCCTAGGTCTTGAAAGTGTCTGGGATTTCTCACTTTAGTAATAACCTTGGTAGGTTTTTCAGACTATTAGAATAAGAGAACAGAAGCAGCATTATTTTTTAAAAAAAGTCTCATTAATTACTAGCATGATCTCAACCATTTCTGTTTTAGAGATGAAATTCCTAGGATTCAGTTTTTTAAAGTGTGTATGTGTGGTGTGTATATATGTGTGTGTGTACTCGCATATATATTTGTGTATCTGTTTGCAAATACATTTGTAGGAAGCATCATTTGAGCTCAGATCTTGTCTGCTTTTTCACCATACTGTTGTTCTCTTCCTATTTTCTTAGTGCATTTGTTTGTTAATATAATAACTATTAATTTATATTTTGTTTTGTTAAATTTTGTATTTTGGTTTGTTGAAAACCTTCAATTGTACTTGACTTTGAGGGAAAAGGTTTAGTGAATTGATTTTATTACTCTTAAGCTCAGATTTGTTAGCTATAAAATGAGGAAAATAATATCTCTCCCATCTACCTGGCAGGGCTGATGTGAATAACTTAATAGACCTTATGAATGGTATATAAATGTGATTTATTGTTACTAGATACTTTGAAAAAAACCTTTTAAGCTTTTTGAAATATTTTGCTTTTCAAGCACAAGATACACATAGATTGTCTTATTTTTTTCTTTATTTATGGTGCTTCAGTGGATGACTGACAGCAAAAAAAATGCCATGGCCATTTCAATACTTCAGGAATATTCCCTTGGATGTATAAATTGTAATCCAGCTATACTTTCTCATCTTGTATAATTTTTGTTCATGTTCTTCTATAAATCTTCCCCACAGTATTCACCCATGAAGCTTGGAAGCCTTTCCTTATGTGAAAACAAAAAGACGGAGGATAAATACAGTGGCAATATCATTAAATCAGCTTTTGTTGGGGAAAGAGACTGATGAAACAAGCAAAATTGATATCTGAGAGAAAGAAAAAAACTATAGATTTCTTATTTTGCTTCAACTTTCTCTGCCTTGGACACTGACATTTAGACTATAAAGACAAAGAAATAAGTTTATTATAAGATAAGTAAAGAGAACTAATCTTAATGAGCTCACGTCTTCAGGTTTGAACCAACTACATTGCAGAGTACTGAAGTAACAGTAGGGGTAACTGTGAGCTGTTATTAACAATATTAGAAAGATTATTGATAAGAGGAGAGTTTCCATAGGACTCGAGAGCTGGGTAAATGTCCTGATCTCTGCACCTCACTCTCCTCTAATAGGAAGAGAATGGAGCCTACAGATTCTATGCTGATGGACTTGATTTTGATTCCTGACAAAATTCTAGGGCCTATTTTTAGAGGTAGTGATTTGTGAACATTTAAAAGGGAAGAAATGGTAACCAAGGGCTAGTGTTCAGATTAGACTTCATTTCTTTTTAGATGAAGTTCTTAGATGGGGTGAATTCTGTAAATGCAGGTTGCATAGATTTTAAAATATATTTAATATCTCATTCTAATCTTATGGAAAATTAGAGAGATATAGGCTAGGTTATAGCTAATTATATGGATTCAGTACTGGTTGAATGACTCTAGAGTAGTCATTAATGAATCAGTGTCAGCTTGGAGGTCTCTGGTGGACTTCCCTAGGAATATATGCTTGGCCCTTTACTGTATAAAATTTATATTAATATCTTGAATAAAGGCATGCCTGTCATTTATAGATGACACAAATCTGGAAAGGATACTACCATGTTAGGTGATTAACCTAGGATCCAAAAATATCTTGACAGGCTAGAACAATAGACTGAATCTAATAAGATGAAATTTAATAGGAATAAATGTGAACTTTTAAATTGGATTTTTGAAAACAGAACTCATGCCAGAAATCCAAATGAACATTGTGTCATTCACAATTTAGGAGGCTTTATACTTTATGAAGCTTGCATTTATTCAAAACATTTTCAGAATTTTTTATTTTTTGAAATTTAATTAATTAATTAATTTCTTGTTTACATCACTCATTTCCACAGAATTTTTTTTTAAGAAATTACCTTCAAGTAAGATATAACCTCAGTGATGGCAGATATTGGAGAGTGACCTTGGGAAGTGGCTAAAAGTAATTTGGATGCAAATTTGATGAATGAGGTGGGTAATGAAGATAAGTAGCATTTTGGGGGAGGTAAAAAAACAAAAACATAAAAGTAATATAAAGGTGGTTTTATCAGAGGAAATTGCTATTCAAGTCAGAGTTCTGCTGAATAACTTGATTAAGAGTGTGAAGGAATTTCTTGATAATATGAAACATAATAGATTGTAGGACATTATTAGTCAATAATTCATTTAAATAAGGTCATCAGTCCATTTGAAGGGATTATCAGGTGGTGACCATTGGAGGAATACTGAGGCACAGGGTATTTCCAATGTTGACTGGAAGAAACAGCCTTGTTCCTACATAAAAAGCAAGCTGACCTCACTCCAAGTGAGTTCACAGTAGGAGTAAACCTTTTTCCTCTCTTTGCCTTTTAACTTCGAATCTTGTTCTTTGTCTATGCTATGACTTTCAGTCTTTTGACCCCTCAGTTTTTTCCCAGGCTATCACTCTTGTGTAGTTATATTTTCTTATTTTCCCAGTCTTGGCCCTTTAGTGAGCCAGCTTAGCTCTACACAATCTTCTTCTCTTTAGTTCCTTGCCAGGCCCTTATCATATTGATGAACTTTTGCCTGCCAGTTCTTAGCCTTGAATCACTTCCATTATCCACTGCTTTTGTTTCTGTGCACATGCTGCTAAATAAAGGTGGATAAAAATCATAAAATCATGCTGAATGGATCCACTTCACATTTGTGTTACACAACCTTCTTGGGGCCTTACTGCATCAAGACAGTTCTTTTTTACACCTTCCTGATTATCCCACTCACCACAGCTGCCTTTTCAAACCTGTGATGGCTCCCACTCTTCCTACTCTCTCAGCTGAGAAGTCTACCTTTTATTTTACTGAAAAAAAATGGAGGCCATTTGCTGAGAGTTCCCTCTTTTCATCTCACTTCCTTCAGTTGATGTCTTCTGCCACCATCTTCTCCTTCACCCTTGTATCACACTAAAAAGGTGACTCTTGTTTCTTGCCAAGACAAATCCCTGTCCCTGCATGTTGATTCTCTTCCATCCTTGCTTCTTCAGCAGATTGTCCCTTCTGTCATTTCTATTCTCACTTCTCTTCAGTCTGTATGTCTGTATGCTGGATCAGAAGGTAAGCAGTTTTCTTGCCCTTTGGGCATAGCTCCAAATTGCTCTCCAGAATGGTTCATTCACCTCACAACTCTACCAACAGTGCATTAGTGTCTCGGTTTTTCCACATCCCCTCCAACATTTGTTATTTTCCTTTTCTGTCATATTAGCCAATCTGATAAGTGTGAGGTGGTACCTCGGAGTTGTTTTTATTTAGATTTTTCTAATCAATAGTGATTTAGAGTACTTTTTCATATAATTATAGATAACTTTGATTTCTTCATCTGAAAACTGCCTGTTCTTATCCTCTGACTATTTGTCAGTTGGGAAATGACTTGTATCCTTATAAATTTGACTCAGTTCTGTATGTATTTGAGAAATGAGACCTTTATCAGAGATACTTGCTATAAAAATTGTTTCCCAGATTTCTACTTTTATGCTAATCTTGGTTGCATTGCTTTTGATTGTGCAAAACCTTTTTAAATTTAACATAATCAAAATTATCCATTTTACATCTTGTAATGCTCTCTATCTTTTTTTTGGTCATAAATTCTTTCCTTCTCCATTGATCTGACAGGTGAACTAGTTCTTGTTCCTAATTTTTTTATGGTATCACATTTTATGTCTAATTCATGTCCTGTTTTGACCTTATCTTGGTACACAGTGTTGGAATTCTAAACTTAAAAAAAGCAATGAATGTTAAAAATTGCTTTTACGTGTAATTGGGAAGAAATAAAATATAATTTTTAAAAAGAGGTAGCTAGATGACTAGAATTTGTAGTTGTGATATCTGATTATTAAACCTCTCTCAAGATGAAAAGGGTAATGGCAAATGTCTGTCTTGCCACTGGAATAGACAGCCATGAGAACCTGCCATGGTCAGTAGTGTATGTTAAAGCATTTGAATTAGAAGATGGCATTTAATAAAAAAAAAAAAAAATCCTATGGCACCCTATATGGGCATACAGCTAGGTGGCAAAGTGAATAGAGTGCTGGGCCTGGAGTCAGGAAGACTCATCTTTCTGAGTTCAAATCTGGCCTCAGGCACTTATTAACTGTATGATCCTGGGCAAGTCCCTTAACCCTGTTTGCCTTAGTTCCTCATCTCTAAAATCATCTAGAGAAGGAAATTGGAAGGTTTTTGAAGTCTCTTTTGTGCTGGTGGTTTTTATGCCTGTCCTTGGGGTATATTCCTTAATAACTCTTCCTTTTGCCCTACATTTCTTACTGGGGCAGCAGCTGATTCATATGCTGTTGTGTTCAGGTTCTAAAATGCTTTTATGTTAAAGTCAAATACTATGAGAGAATATATTTGTTCATTATGTTTATTGCAATTGACAACTTTTAAAGATTGCTGAAGTTTTGGAGTATTAGATCTGGTAATTTAATTCATGCCATCAAACTTAAAATAGTCTTTTCTGAATTTCAATCAGAGTTTGCTCATTTCCTTTTCAAGATCATTTGGGACATCAGTGATGTTTTTATTATGTCGTTATTAGGTATAATTTTAAAAGTTTTCATTAAGGGAAGATTTTCAGTGATCTCAAGGTTTTTTAGTAGTTTCTCAGCTTCTTTTTAGACCTAGGGATACTTAAAATACGATTGCCTTGCATTTATCAGCAATTTATTATGTGACTTCTACCTGAGGCTATGTACCATGGACAAAAAAAACAGCATGAAGCCTTTCCCTATAATTAGATCTATTTTCAGTTTAGTTACAGTACTGACACAGAATGAAAGAATTCATGTCTTCAGTCCTTTGTAGTTTGCCTGTTTAAGTTGTCAGCACCATTTATTACTGTAGCATTTTCTAGTAGGTGGGGTTGTTTCTGTTTTGTTCCAGTGTTTTTTTTGCCTTCTTTGAGATACTATAACACAAAGTGCCACTCTTCCTTTTGAGCTAAGTTGATCATTAGGACAATTTCTAATAAGACTATTTCTCAAATTCCTACTGTCCTATCTTTTTTTTTTTTTTTTAAAGATTTATAAGAACAGTGTCATCTTACTGGGCAGTGTACTAACCTAGTCAGTGGTATGACCGGAGCTCAGCTGAGTTCCGTCTCATCCTTCACAGACCCTGTAGTAGGCTCAAGGTACAGAGTCCTTTTTGTTCATTGCTGTCATCATTCCTTTACTTTGGCTATTGTGAGTTCCCATTTCCCCAAAACACATCCTGTAGTTTGACCTTTGAGGGATTATTAGTAGTTTTGTAGGTAATGTGGTAGAGTGGGTAGAGAACCTGCTAGACCACCTGTGTTCAAGTCCTACCTTTGACATGCACTTGCTGATCAACCCTGTTCAAGTTACTCAGTACACCTTAGAGAAGACACTGACCTACATTTGTAGGGGTTCCCTTTACCAGCAAAACCACAAGTGTCTAGTCCTTATACCTATTATTAGTGTATATTTTTTATATCTTATAGTAAAAAGTAAAGTCTTGGAAGATAGAGAATAGGTGTTTATTGTTTTGTTTTGGTCTGTATGTTCCCAGCACCCATAGTTTCGTATATGACCAGCACTTAATAGATGTTTGTTGAATAGAATTAGGTATTACCTGTATTTTCTTCAATTTTGGTTATTTATTAAAGGATCACATTCTATTTCTTATGGGCAGTGATAAAGTTCCTTAAAAAATATTTCATTATTTTCCCCTTAATTACATATAAAAACAATTTTTAACATTTGTTTGTTAAATTTTGAGTTCCAAATTCTTTCCTTCACCCCTCCCTGAGATGGTAAGCAATTTGATATAGGTTATACACGTGTAACCATGCGAAACACATTTCCATATTAGTCATGTTGTATAAGAAAACACAGACTGCTCCCACCTCTACCCCCCCCCAAAAAAAAACCATAAAGAAAATAAAATGAGAAATAGTATGCCCAATTTGCATTCAGGCTTTATCAGTTCTTTCTTTGGAGTGGGATACCATTTTTCATCATTAGTCCTTTGGAATTGTCTTGGATCTTTCTGTTACTGAGAATAACTAACTCATCCACAGTTGATTGCTGTTCAGTATTGTGTACAATGGTCTCCTGGTTTTGCTCATTTCACTTTGCATCAGTTTGTGTTAAGTCTTTTCAGGTATTTCTGAAATCATCCTGTTTGTTGGTATTACTTCACAATCATATACCACAACTTTTTCAGTCATTCTGCTATTGATGGGTGTCCCCTCAGTTTCCAGTTCTTTGCCTCCATAAAAAGAATGCTATAAATATTTTTATACCTATAGGTTCTTTACTTTTTTTTAAAAAAATCTGTTTGGGATACAGACCTGGTAGTGCTATTGCTGGATCAAAGGGTATGCAGTTTTGTAATGCATTGGACATAGTTCCAAATTGCTCTCCAGAATGACTGAATCAATTCACAGTTCTACCGACAATGTCTCATTTTTCTCACATCCCATCCAATAGCTATCATTTTCCTTTTCTCTCATATGTGATCTGATACAGGTGTGGTACTTCATAATCATTTTAAATTGCACTTCTCTAGTCAATAGTGATTTAGAGCATTTTTCATATGATTATAGATAGCTTTGATTTCTTCATCTAGAAACTGCCTTTTCATATCCTTTGACCATTTATCAATTGGGGAATGACTTGCAGTCTTATAAATTTATCTATTTATTTACTTTTGCTTTTTGGAGGGGGGAAGGTAGGGCATTTGGAGTTAAGTGACTTGCCCAAGGTCACACAGCTAGTTTTGTGTTGTGTCTGAGGGCAGATTCAGTCTTATAAATTTAATAACTCAGTTCTCTATCTCTATGCAAAATGAACATTTTATCAAATGAACACTGTAAAAAAATCTTCTTTCCTGCTTTCTTTCAATCTTGATTACACTGATTTTGTTTGTGCAAACCCTTTTTAGTTTAATATACTCAAACTTAACCATTTTATATCTCTCAATGCTCTCTCTTTCTTGTTTGGTCACAAATTCTTCTCTTACAATGATAATGGAATCAGGACTCAAGGCCTACCTTATTTTATCATACTTCTAGAGAGCTTGTTATTGCCATAAAGGTCTATGGTTAGACTAAGTTAGTTGTTCTCAGAGTGTGATCCAGGTACCCTTGGGGCTTCCAAAGACTTTTTCAGGAGGTCTGCAGGATCAAAACTATTTTCATAATAATACTAAAGTGTTTTAATTTCTAATACAATAAATACCAATAAATATAACTCATAAAACAAAAACTCTTTGCTGGGATGGCGAGGGGAGAATCCTCAATAATATTTAACAGTTTAAATGAATCTTGAGACCAAAAAGTTGGGAATTGCTGTATAGTATTAATCTTGCCTGAAGAAGCTAAGGGAAACCTTTTGGCTTAGAGGCAGGTAGGTGGTTGTATGTATGGATAGAGCACTGGGCCTGAATTCAAATACAGGCTGAGACAATTACTGGTTACCTAAAGCTAGTCAGGTCATTTGACTGGTTTGTCTCAGTTTCCTCAACTGTTAAATGGAGGTAATAATAACTCCTACGTCCAAGAGTTTTTTTGTGAGGACCATATGAGATAATATTTATAAAGTGACTAGAACAGCACCTGGCATATAGAGGCTTAATAAATCCTCTCTTTTTCCCTAAGAATAGTGAAAGACTTAAGTCTACTTACTTGTTCGATTTTGATAATCCATTATCTATTAATACTGTTTCTTTCTTTGAAAATTTTGGACTAGACTGTAAACTCTTTGAGAATAGGGACTTAGTTCCTTAAAGTTTACCATAGTGCTTGGTACATTGTAGGTGCTTCATAGAGTATTCTTTAATTTGCAGAACAGTTTTATAGATTCATTAATATTGCCATCTTCTTGCTCTGTTTATTTCTGTATCAGATCTCCTGTTGTTTTGTTTATGAGTCTTTCATCCTTTAATTTTGTTTCACCAAGATTATAGAAAGTTTAGCCTTGTTCCACTAATTTAGAGTCTACTTTTTGAATATTGAAAATGTCTTGCTCTCCAGATCAAGTTTACAGTCTGGGGAATTATAGGGGTGGTTTGTCCCCTGCAGCTAATAGAAATTGGCCTTAACTACAATGTTAACAGAATATTGATGGTTTATTTCTTGGACAATTTAATATTCTTGGTTTAATTTATATTTTGATATAAGTTGATTGAAAGTCAATATGTTTCTTTGTACCCGTGCCTATTATAAAGAGTTGTTTTGTGTATTTGAATATAACCCATGAAATGAGAGACTTCACAGAATTTGTAAAAATTCAGTGTCATAGTATTTATTTATATTGATCATTAATTGTTTTCATATACTGTTTTTTAAAAATGGAACTTTCTATCTTGATTGAATATTATTATTCCACTCTAGAATTGCAGGAAATCATTGCAGTAAAAAACAACTATTTCACTCATTGGATTGTTTATGGGTCACATAACTAGGAATTTTGAAGCAGAGCCAAGGATTGATGTTTATAAATTGGCTATAGTAATGGGATTAAACGGTAGCCTTATTCTTCTCCAGCAAAAGAGATAATTCCACAATAGCAGATGGTGCATATTTGTGTGAAATACAGTATTTTCTGGAATGTTTATTGTATATTAAAAAATTAAGACCTGTATTTGTAAGGCTAAGATGAGCATATCAGGTAGTGTTTACCCCAAAGACCACATGATGATACACTCAGATCAACTTTAAAAGTTATTTTATAGGTACTTAATGATATTAATTAATAATTATCATGGTATCATAGAATATTGGAACTCTAAAGACTTCTTAGAGATCATTTTAAAATGGTTTTAAATAAATTTAATATTTAACAACATTAGTTAAATTTTGCAACTATTCAGAATAACAATTCAGAATCATTTTCATTGCATAATACGTCATTATTCTGTAGCCACTCTTTTTGTCTCCTTTATAATTTTCCCCTTTGTTCATTCTTATTATTTTCCTTTTATATGATTGTAGTTAGTTTGTACTCTTTTTCTTTTGATTCTACTTTGTGTTATTTCATGAAGTTCTCTCTAGACTTTTTTATTCCTTATACTTGCATGTCTTAATTACATTATAGCGTTTCATTATGTTAATAGAGAAATCCTTAACCATTTTGCTGTTGTTAGACACTTAGATTATTTCCACTCTCATAATTATGAATAATGTTGCTGTGGAAATCTTTTAACTATTTTTTTGTTTTGTTTTTGTTTGATAATTCTTTCAGCTTTTTTTCTAGCTCTGAAACTACTGGTAGACTAAAAGATACTGTTATTTTTTAAACTTTTACTGCATAATGCCAAATTACAATATTCCTCTAAATTCTACTGACGTGTAATTCCCTTATCATGAAATTTTAAAGTATTTGTCCACAACCTCATGGTCATTGAAATTCATTGCTTTCATTTATTTTTCTTAAATTAAGGAACAGAAAGTGTTGTCTCTTAATATTTTAATTTGTATCTTATTAGTTGCTTTCTTTAAGTGATTTTAATTTATTTTATCTTTTGAGAATTGGCTTCGTGTTCTTTGAGCTGTTTGGTTTTTTTTTGATTGAGAATTCATTTTGTAAAAATGAAACAATTGCTTATATATTTTAGATGTCAGGTTTTTATGTCATTTATTGTAAATATTTTTCTTTTGTAAAAATGTTTTATTAATACTTTTTAATTTTTACATCTCAATCAATTCCTGATGTTAGACCACTTTGGTCTGTTACTCCCTCCCCACTCCCCCCAATTACATTCTTCCTTGAAACAGAGAGAAAAAAGTATAAACTTTCTGACAAAGCTTCTGAGTCTAATGGCCCATGCAATTTTATTCCCACATTATTACCCTCTGTATCTACTGTGAGACAGAATATACATTTCCTTCTCTGCTCTCTGCAATTAAGGCTGTTAATGGATATTAATTTGAGTTCAGTTATCTCTTGGTATTTTTTTTTACTTATACTGTTGCAGTTACTTGTGTGTGTGTGTGTGTGTGTGTGTGTGACTCATGCATGTGTAAGTTCTCCTGTTTTATTTTGTTTTGCTTTGTCACTTTATGCAGATGATGCCATGTCGTACTTCATACAAGTCTTTCTGAAATTTTTTAATAGAACAATAATATTCTGTTATATTCGTAAACCAAACATTAGCTGTTCCCAATCATTGAGCACTTATTTTGTTTTCAACTTTTTGCTAGCACAAACAGTACTACTTAAAACATTTTTTTGATATATGAGACCTTTCTGCCATTGATAACTCCTAGGACAGATGCCCACTGGTGGGATTGTGGGGACCAAAGGTTATCAACTTTTTTTGAATAATTCTAAGTTTTTTCAGAAGGTTGAAAATTACAACTTTTCCAACAGTGCACTTAGTAACTATCCTCCTGTAGACATCTTTGTCAGTTTGATGGGTATGCATATTTTCAAAAATCTTACTCTTCCTTTAATTTGTATATATGTTTTTATATAGGCAAGCATATCAATATTGTACTAATAATTCTTTCTAATTTTATATTTTAAAAAGTCATTTTTATTCCAAGGTTGAGATAATTATTTAATTTTTTCATTATTTCTTATTTAAATCTGCTGTTGAGCTAGAAATTCCTTCTCCCACTCCCCCACCCCTTCATTTTTCAGTTTAGGAAACTTTAAGCCCAGAGAAGGGCTTTTAAGAAATAGAGGTAAAGAGGGAGTCTAATCAATGCCCCAAAGAGGAGCTGGTACCATAGTCACAGAGATGGGAGATAGAATGCCAGGTTCCGAGAAAAGTTAACTGGTCATACAGTTTAGCTGAAACATGAGTGTGTAAAATGGAAGAATATGAAATGTCTGAAAAAGTAGTTGAAAACCATACTTTGGAAGTCTTTAAATGCTAGTTCAATCATATTTAACTTAGATAAAAGAGAGACATTAAAGCTTCTTGAATTACGGGATTCATGTGGTTAAACCTCTCTTAGGAAAATTATTTTTGCAACTTGGTGGAGAGGGGAAGGGAGATAGTAGAAAGGAAAGTACCAATTATGAGTTACCAATACAGGGGGTACTATGAAATGATGAGAACCTGAACAAAGGTAATAGCCTTGGGAATGCAGAGAAAGAAACAGGTATGAGATTTTGTGTAGGCAGAATTGACAAGATTGGCAACTTTTTGTATATGGGGAATGAAGGAGAAGGCAGAATTTAGTTTGAGTAAAAGGTTATAAAGATGAACGACCAAAACATTCTGGTGCTATAAACAGAAATTCAGAAACTAAGACACATGGATCGGGAGGGGAGGAAGATAATAACTTCTGTTTTACTTTTAAATTTTATTTATTTATTTATAGTTTTCAACATTCATTTCCACAAGATTTTGAGTTCCAAATTTTCTCTCCATCTCTCCCCCACCCCAGGATGGCAAGCATACTGATTACTCCTTCCCCCAGTCTCCTCTCTTATATATTCCCTCCCATCTCTCCCCTTTCCCCCTTCCCCCTTACTTTCTTGTAGGATAACTTCTGTTTTTCAAAGGTGTTGAATTTAAGATGGTGATGGGAAATCCAATTGGAAATGTCCAACAGCCTGATCTAGCATAGTGCCTTTCATGTTTACTTAATAAACGCTAACTATCTCTGTGATCCTAATACTTCTTTTACCACCCATATTGCATAATTGTAGTTGAGTATTCAATCTCTTTCTCTTAAAATAGCTATCCCTCCTTCTACTCACAATCCTTTCTTCCTGGTTAATCAAAAAATTCTCATTTCTCACTCCTGGCTTCCCTGGTTTCTTTCAAATTTCAGCTAGAGTTCCTCTTGCTACAAAAAGCCAAATTTCCTAATTCCACCAGAACCTTCTCTTTTATTTACCTGATTATATCAGTATTGATTATATCATAGTTGTTTGCATGTTGTCTTCTTTAGAATGTGAATTCTTGAGGGCAGGGAATGTTTTAGCCTTTCTTCATATCCCCAGGACTTAATACAATGCTTGACACATAGTAAGCACTTTGTTGATGGTTGACTATCATACCCAGTTAGGGGGTAAGAAAAAAATGAAGAATCTATCATAAAGGATCCTTGACATGATGGGTAAGAGGAGACAGAAGACATAGGAGTATCACAAAAGCTCAGGAAGGAGAAAGTATGGAGGAAGGGAAGGTGTTTGACAGTTTTAATACCAACTGGGGCATCAGGTAGGAAGATAAAAGGCCATTGGATGATTAAAGAATTCCTTGTTTATCATTGAGAGAAGAAATTCACTATAGTTGGTCAGGAGCCCTGATTGCAAGGGGTTTAAGAAAGTCAAAGTAGAGACTGCCAGTTGTAGGGGACTCTTTTAAATAATTTGACTATTGAGGGGTGAAGAGGCTATAATAGCTTTAAAACTTGTAGGATCAAATACCAAGGATTTTTGTTTGGTTGGTTTTTGTTTTGTTTTTAATGGTTGGGTAGGTCTTATAGGCCTTCAAGAAAGAGAGAAGAAGAAACTGAAAATGAGAGAAGGGGAGTGTTTAAAGGGACTATGTCCCAGAGAAGATAGGAGAAGATGGGATCAAAGGTTTGAAGAGGGGTGTTGGCTTTGGCAAGTATCTAGTGGGATCTTGTACAAAGAAAGGTCAGAGTAATGGAAGAGAAAATGGAAAAATAGCACTTTATGGTGTCAGATAGGGGAGAAGAAACTAATGAGGGACTCATTTTAAGCTCCTCAAGGGGAAGGACTATTTAGTTTTTGCTTTGTGTCCCTGACACCTTGACTTTGGAATATGTTAGTTGGTCTTTGAAGGCAGGAATATAATTTTTGTACCGGGATAAAGTTCTAAGAACTGTACCCTTTTCTAGCCTTGGGACATCTCCTGTACTGTGTAATCCTGATTTCTGTACTTAAAATTGTCTATGTGTCGTGCTTCATCATTTCCCAAGACACATTTGTACCTCATTCTATTTCTCTTGTCCTTTTCAATCAGTCAGCAAGCATGTATTAAGAACATACTGCATACCAGGCACTTTCTTAGGTACTGGAGGATATGAGAACAAAAATACCTGCACAGAATATAAAGAAAATTAAATAAAAGATAATTTTGTGGAAGAGGGAACTTGGTGATTGGGAAAAACTTCATGTAGAAAGTAGTGCTTGAGCTGATTTTTGAAGTGTATTAAGCACATGAAGAGACGGAATGGAGGAGAAGTAAGGCATTCCACATTGGGGAGTAAGTCAGTGGTATGGAAATGTGAAGAACAGCAGGAAGACCATTGTGATATAGCTGTGTGTGAAGGGACAGGGAGGGGAGAAGGGGGGTAAGTGAGTAGAGAAGAGTAGTGTCAGAGATAGCAGCGGGGTTCTAGTGCAAGTGAGAGAAATTAGTCCATGATATTTTCTGCTCTTGCATATCTTTCATAGCACAAGTGCTCCATTGGGACCCTGTGAAGGTAAGAAAAATAGAGGGAAGATGCTAGCATATACTGGTTTGTGAATCCTCTTTGGAGATGTAAAGTAAAGAGTTGTGATAAGGTGATTATTGCTTGGCCTCCTAGGTACTACAGTGATGAGGATGGTGATAATTGTATTTATATAGTGCTTTAGGTTTGCAGAGTGCTTTACAGATATTGCTTCTTTTTATCCTCACAACAACCCTGGGTCTTATTATTATTCCAATTTTATAGATGGGGAAACTGAGGCAGGTAGCAGTTAAGTGATTTACTCAGAGCCACACAGCTAGTGTCAGAGGCAGAATTTGCTTTTAGGTCTTTCTGATACTTCCAGTACTTTATCTACTGTGCCACTTAGCTGCCTGTATAGCAGAGACTGAGTGACTATGACTTTGCTGATAGAAATAATTTAAGAATAAAAGGCTAAATATTTTTTAATGAGCCACTTTTCTGGTAATATCTTTTGACTCTGAGACTTAGAAATGTATACTATGCAAGGAAGAAGATTGTGTTACTTGGACGTTTTGTTTTATTTTCAATGAAAAACAGGTAAGGAAAAATGAATAAGAAGTTAAGTAGTTGCTATCGCTTCTTTTCCTGTCTGTTTAAATGCTTTAATAGATATTTGATTGTCTAAGAGTATATGTGACTGGGAAACAATTGTCAGGTAGTAAAATACCTTCTTTTATATTTAACATTCAAAATAATATTTGTCTCAAGTCATAGACAGTAATCAGATCTTAAAACAATTTAAAGTAGAAAGCATAAAATAAATAGTAATGTCTTAAAAAAGAGAACTTGTTTTGCACCTAGACTTAAGATTATTTCAAAAAATTTTCAAGTTTCTGAAATAATTGCTGAGGAAATGTGTGTCAATATATGTATGGTGTACTCTACAGGGCATTTCTTTGCTGTTGTAGTTGTATGAGATAGAGGAATTTTTGCTAATACTTATGGGATAATAGATTTTGACATTAGAAAGGTTCATAGAGATAATTGACAAACCTATTAACAAATACGAAGTGGGACAGCTGTGTAGTGCAGTGAATAGAGCACCAGCCCTGGAGTCAGGAGGACATGAGTTCAAATCCGGCCTCAGACATGTAACACAAAAAACTAGCCCTGTGACCTTGAGCTAGTCACTTAACCCCGATTGCTGTACTTCCCCCCCCCCCCAAAAAAAACCACCCAAATACAAAGTGTCCATTTAGATTAGATCTAGTACAGTCTTTTATTTGTAGTTGAGAAGACAGTCTTGAGAGGTTAAATTATTTTCCCAAGGTTATAAGAGACCCTAAGTCATAGAGCCAGGATTCAAACCTCCTCTTTCTACTATACCACATGACATCTCTAGAAATCAGCTTCCCACTTTATAAAACAAAATAAGTGATACCCAAATTGTTTTGAAATTAGCAAAGTGAAAAATAAATATAGGCTCTTAAGAATTATGAAGACTTTGCTTGTGAATGTGTTGTACATACTACTTGGCTGCTTTTTTTCCTTTCTCTTCTCTTGCACCCAATTTTTCTTTTACTTTTTTCTTTTTTTAAATTTTATTTTAGTTTGCATCATTCATTTCCAAAAGATTTTGAGTTACATATTTTCTCCCCATCTTT
>JAQQSV010002449.1:0-27566 GCA_028646515.1 Pseudochirops corinnae
AAGATAGATAAGATAGGTAACATACATGGATGATAAGATAGATAGATAGATAAGATAGATAGATAAGATAGGTAAGATAGATAGATGATAAGATAGATGATAAGATAGATAAGATAGATAAGATAGGTAAGATAAATAGATGGATGATAAGATAGATAGATAAATGATAAGATAGATAGATAGATAGATAGATAGATAGATAGATAGATAGATAAATATGCTAAGTGCAGTAACCACAATGTATGGTAGATTCACGTATGAACCTATCCAAGAAAAAGACCACAGGAGATCAAAGAAGCAAGGATTCAAAGGAAAAACTTCTAGCCCTGGAAACGCCGTTGCAATGACTAAGAAAAGCTCCTCGCAGATATCTAACTTAAGCCATTTCTCCTTTGTGTTCAGCAATTCCTCATGGTCTAGTTGTTTTCTACTACACCTAATCCCTTTCCTTTTCTCATGCTGTTAATTTGAAGGTACTTAGGGAAGCTACAACAGAAGGCGCAGAAGATGTAATCACTGTCAGAGAGCTGCCTGTCTGATGTCAGTTGCTAGACGGGCCTCTCATATTGGCTGCTTTGCCTTGTGGGCTATTGCTTATCTTTTTCTTCTTGCTTCTTTTCCCATTTCTGCTAGCTTCTCTTTGTTTCATCTGGGCAGGGGCAGAGCTGTGATTTCATTGATACAGGCAATTCCAAGTGAGGGAAACTGCCTTTGCCAAGGCAAATTGGTAGCTGTTCTGCAACAATTTGCAGTTTTAAAGCAGGATTGTTTCACATCTGTGTGTATGTGTGTCTGTGTATGTATGTTTTATAATGATATACACATATATGCATATATTAATATACATATGCATTTTGTGTATATGTGTCAATATGTATGTATATGGATATTTGCATATATACATCTACATATATGTATAAGTATATCATATATATGTATGTATAAGTATTTCAATATAATTTATTTCCTTTGTAATCTTATGTCTTATTTTTTATGTCTAAAATATTATTTTCAAAAGCAGCCCATAGTTTTCCACAGACTGATTAGGAGGTCCAAGACTCCACAAAAAAGTCAAAAAGCTCTATCTTAGAAAGTTATTTCAGTCCTTAGGGGCAACTAGGTGGCACAGTTGATAGAACATTGAATTTGGAGTCAGAAAGACCTGAGTTCAGTTGGACAGAAACTAGTTGTATGATCTTGGGAAAGTCACTTAATCTCTTTCTGCTTGTAACAGCAAGCAGCATAGTATCTACAATGGCTGCTAGCACAGGTTCTTTGATCTACTTTACTAAAGGAAAGCAACTTTAAAGGGGTCAATAATCTTTAATTAAATATACACATATACATATTATCTGGCCAAATCACATAACTTTTTCCATAAGTGAACTCCAAAGCAAAACCTCACCTCAGAGTATATATACCCTTCTTCAGGGTCAGAGGACATCACAATCCTGGGGACTCACTGCCTAATTACAAAGTAACAGAAGGTGTGGGCCTTCCTAAAAAACAAGCTTCTCCCCAGTCAAGTTCTCCCTTTTGGGTTCCACTTGAGGCCCATTAAGAGGCCCATTAATGATCTAATTATCATTATACTGTCTTGGTTTTCTCATATATAAAGCAAAGATAATAATGATCAATTGAGTTGGAATTTAGAGCTAGAGAATGTCTTGTCTTCACTAAGTCTAACGCCACTATTAGGAGACCCAGGAGCAGGAAGCCACCAGGATGCATAAAGGGCCAGTCCAGAGAGAGAGCAAGTCAAAGATTTCAACAAATTAACAGTGGGGTCAACAAATAAGTGGCTCCTGCCCATCCAGCCTGACCTAGATAGGAAGAGCCACTCTAAAACAAAACAAAACAAACAAAATAAGACTGCAACATCATTCAGTTCCAAGATTTCTGAAACTTAATGGTTTTCTTTTCTTTTTTTTTAAATTTAATTTTATTTTTAATTTATGTAATAAAACAAACATTTCCATAACATAGTACAATTTAAAAAAAGATGATTGTATGAGTCTGGTCATTCCCTTGCCTCTTGAGTTAGTGGGGTCCTTTTAGTCTTTTAGGAACAAGAGTGAACTCTACTTACTCAGGATCAAAATACTTTTGTGTTCTTCAATGAGGCTAGAACAGTTCATCTTGTGTTGCTACTTTGCTGCCTTATATGAGATGTTATGTAGGAAGGGGATATGAAACTGATATGATATGATATGATATGATATGATATGATATGATATGATATCATGTATGATTTGGTATGAATTGGAAAAGGTAGATAGATATAGCTATACTTTCTATAGGTGGGTTATCATCTCCAATTGAGAAAGCTTAAGTCTATCTACTAACTAGATAAGGCTATATCTATAAGCAGTTCTTATCTTCTCTGTCCCCATTCCCATCTCTTCTTTCCTTCAGTGCTTGTACTATTGGCTTTAAAAAGACTTATAATCATGAGATCAGATATTGAAAATTGGAAGGGAGGGGTGGCTAGGTGGCCCCGTGAATAGATCACTGGCCCTGGAGTCAGGAGGACTTGAGTTTAAATCTGGCCTCAGACACTTAACACTTATTAGCCGTGTGACCTTGGGCAAGTCACTTAACCCCAATTGCCCCTCTAAAGAGCAAAAAAAAAAAAAAAAGAAAATTGGAAGGGACCTTGAATTCATGTAATCCCAAACTCTCACTTGACATTTGATGAAACTAAGGTCAAGCTAGGTTATGTGAATTGTTCAAGATCACGCAAGGAGCATGACACTGTTCCATGAACAAGACACTTCATCTTTCTACTCCCGGTATCTTCAAAGCCTGCTCTTCATGCCTGGAAAGCTCTCCTTTCTTTACTCCTACTATTGACTTCCTTAGCTTTCTTTTGGTTTCAGTAAAAATTCCATCTTTTACTGGAAGCCTTCTCCAACTCCCCTTTTTTTTTTCCCCTGAGGAAATTGGGATTAAGTGACTTGCCCCAGGGTCACATAGCTAGTAAGTGTCTGAGGCTAGATTTGAACCCAAGTCCTCCTGACTCCAGGGTCAGTGGTTTACCCGTAGTCACCTAGCTGCCCTAACCCTTCTAGGGCCTTAACCTGCTAATTTCTTATTTTTCCTTCATATAGCTGACTTTGTATGTATTTCTTAGCACATTGTCTCTTCCACTAGACTGTAAATTCTTGAAGGTAGAGACTGTCCTTTGTTTCTGTTTATAACTCCAGCGTTTTGTGCAGTGTCTGGTATGATGTACGTGTTTAATAAATGTTTATTGATTGATTGATTAAATAGCAGAATCAGGATTTGAACCCATGTCATCTGAATCTAAATTCAGTGCTCTTCCTTCTATACCTTACTGTTTCCTTCCCCTTGTCTTATTGTATGCTAAGATGACGTTCTATATGTCTGTCACATCCTCTCATTTAGCCTCCATCAAACCATCTCCCTTCACCTCCTGCATTAATTGCTCTTGAAAATTGAATGCTTTATTAAAAACTCAACATTGAATATCAAAACAACCAACTTAACTTGCTTGTTGACTATTTGCATTTAAATGGATGAATTTTAATGCATAAAAGGCATCATAACAATTTTTCATTGCTCCACATAAAATGCTCATCAGAATTGTCCATTTCCATTGAATTTTCATCTTGCATGATTAGAATTAACGCATATTTCTTTCTCCTGGTACTTTTGTTTTTCCTTTGCTTTTTTCAAAACTGTCTTTTCCTTATCAGTATAATATTCCATCACATGGATGTGCTACAATTTGTTTATCCATTCCTCTCTTTGGTGGACTTACATTAGTTCTTTTTCTTCTTCTTTTTTACATTTATATAAGAGACAGCTCTTAAAAATTAGTAGAATTCATAACAGTGATTACCAAAAGTGACCATTTACCTTCATTGTTATAAGTTATAAGTTTGATGTGTTTTCTTACAATTTCTTTTAATTGTTCTTAATGTTGTATGGTGAGAGTCTTAAGTTAATAATTGAAGCTATTTCCAGTGAGTCATTTGGTCCAATGGACCTATTAACATACAATATTTGTCTGTCCTGATGCTCTTCTGCCTCTTTCAAGGAATTGCGAACACTAGTATACGTGGGGAAACTTGTGTTTCTCTCCATATGTGAATTTTTATAACTTTCATAATCTTGTCAATTTTGGGTTATTCAAAAGCCCTAGGAACAGTGTTTTCATACAGTACCTAATGCACTTAATAAAACACACACACACACACACACACACACACACACACACAGCCAAAATACTCATTGGATCATTATTTGAAATAGCAAAAAAAAAAAAAAAAGTCCAAAAAGAAAATTTATGTCAATTAACTAAAGAATGACTGCACAAATTATGGTAATAATTAATATAATAAAATAAGAATTCAGAGAAACATGGAATGTTTTATCTGATGTGATGCACAATACAGAATACAGAAGTCAAAGAACAACTAGAGTAATATATACAAAGATCATACTCCTTGAAAATAGAATTCAAGTCAAACATAATAATCAAAGATTTTTCCAATCAATACATAAGCTTTCACCAATACTACACATCAAACATTGTGCTAGGCACTGAGGATATAAAGAGAACAAAATAATAATTGTCCTTAAGGTGTCTACATTTGTTTGAAATGACTGATACTAAAATATATTTCCTTCCTGTCTGCTAACCTATAATTAGAAAGTCACACATGCTATTAATTATATTGCTGTATCAGTTTCTTTACTAAAGTTTCTTCGCTGTTGTTTTTTTAAGGTGAAAGTACTATGGAGGGAGGATTGTTCTTGATTATTGCATCAATACAAAATTTAATAAGAAAAAAATCCCCAAATTTGAAGTGGAAGATTTCCTCTGAGTCATACAAAGAAACACAAAAGATTCTTCAGTGTGCTCAAATGTTCACCAGGTATCTCTTGTTCTCTCATCTTTTGTTTACTGAGAGGATAGATTCATAAGAATTACATTAACTTAGAATTGAAAGCAGAAGGGAAATGAGGAAGGAAAAAAACACATTTATTAAGTGAATATTATGTTCCAGTCAATGTTGCTACCTGTTCTATAGATATTATCTCACTTGGTTCTTACAACAGCCTTGTGAATTCGGTTCTCTTATTACCTTCATTTTGCAGGTTAAATGACTTGCCCAGCATTATACCACACATGCCTGAGGCTGTTTTTGAACGCAAGTCTTCCTGATTCCTTGTATCCATAGAGCCATTCAGTTGCCTCAAGACAATAGCTCATTTTATCCAATTCCCTCATTTTGCAGATGAGTGTCAAAGAAGTGAAATGATTTACTCCCATTACAATGCTAGTTAGTGGCGGTTTAGGACCAGAAATAATATCTTCTAACTCCCATTTCAATATTCTTTCTACTGAAACCCAGTGGTGCATCTGAGAAGAAAAAAAAAACATATTTGGCCAGAATCATTATATTTGTATGGTACATTTGAGTTCAGAAAACACCTATGCATTTGATCCTCCTTTAATCTTATAAGGTACATGGGGCAAAGAGAATTATGTTCATTGTACATATGAGGAAGCTAACACTTAGCTTAAAATATTTTCTTTAGGTCACAAAACAGCTAAGTGACAAAGTCAAGATGTGAACCCAAGCCCCCCCCCCCCCCCCTTTTTTTTCCGATCCTGTTGAGTTCTTTCAGGGCAATAAGTTGAAATATCAGTTTTTATTCTAATTCTTGCTTGTCTCATCTAATTTCTTTCTGCTCTCATTTATATTCTATGAAGTATATTGTCAAGTATAATTGATTTATATCACATAATGGACTATTATTTTTCTTATATTTTTGAAAAGAAATCTAATTATGAGGTCAAGGTCATGAATTCTCTTCCCTTAAGGGTCAGCTCAGTGTACTAGATTCAGTGATCACTGACTTCTGCAACCCTACTTCTAGAATTCATCTCTTAGCCATGTATCCTTACACACACATAAAAGATCTAACTGGTCTCTGAGATCCTTTGCAACTCTAGATCTCTCTGGTCATTTCCTCAACAGCCTCAATAAAGGCCTTACCCATGGGACAGGCCATACCCTCTATGTACTTCTATCCTTGAACTGCTCTTCTTGTTGGTGACTGCCTTTCTTGGACCATTCTTTCAGAAAAGCCCTCACCATACTTCACGTCCCAAAGTCCTCTCTAATCATTTGTTCCACAACTTAGACAACTAACTTGTTTCCCACACCAGACACCATGCTCTGGAAAAACTTCTGGTTGAGGCCCCAGTACTAATTGGTGATTGCCTCTTTCAGAATACCACTATTTCAGTAAAGCTTTACTTGACTCCTCTCCCACTGTCTTCCTTAACCTCTACAAGCATCTTCTACCCCTTTTTCCTTTACTTCTCTAGCTCTGCAGTCATGAACTATAATCAAGTCAACTTTGCCATAGTTCCTAGATGAGGTGGAACAATATATTTCACTAGTCCTATGTTCATATTATTTTTCAGACTAAAGTACTCTTATGACCACCACTTTTAGATGTGTATTGTCTTTCCCCATTAGAATGTGCTAAGGAACCATCTTTGTTTGCTCTTGTATTTTTATCCCCAATGCTCAGCAGAGTGGTTGAAAAATAATAAATGCTTAATAACACCTACCTCAATGAGTTTTTGTGAGAGTAAAATGAGGTAATACATGTAAAATTTGTTGCAAATCTTAAATTACTTTACTATAAATTACTATCATTATAAATTATTTTTCATTCATTCATTCATTCAGACTCTGATCCTATGATTAGATAAGAAACTATCAATGGATCAATGTGAACATTCCCAATTAAATAAAAACAAATGCATGAGTCCTTGCTAGCTGTGAACATTAGTACCTCTATGTACATGAAACAGCTCCTTTTAGCCTCTAGGCCACTATACACATTTCTGGGATGCCATGAAATGGAGCATTTCATCTGCAAAACTTCCAGTGACA
Source organism: Pseudochirops corinnae (assembly GCA_028646515.1). NCBI lineage: Eukaryota > Metazoa > Chordata > Mammalia > Diprotodontia > Pseudocheiridae > Pseudochirops > Pseudochirops corinnae. Next base: position 6,945 of record JAQQSV010002449.1, read on the forward strand.
ATATAATGCTTTTGATAAAGCTCTATCGGTAAAGCAACAAGTTTATTGGATGAGTTCCAAATAGTATACCTACCCTCCAACAAAGTAATATTGCCAATTTAGCAGGTACTTAGTCCTTAGTAACTAAGGGCTAAGTAATTCTGTGAAAAGAAACAGAAGGTGTGAACTCTGTCTCATGTTATTGACATGGAAGGACGGGCTTGGCTGATATAGGAAGCCAATGTGTGTGTGTGTGTGTGTATATAAGAAGAGTTCCATCGAGAGAGAACTGGAATCAAGAATTTTCCTCCTGGCTGGTTCCTAGAGACTGAAGCCAGCTGAGAGAAAGAGAGAGACAGAGAGAGAGAGAGAGAGAGAGAGAGAGAGGGAGAGGGAGAGAGACAAAGAGAGAGACAGAGGGAGAGGTTCTCTTTTCCAGCATCTAGAAGCTGACTGAGAACAGAGTTGGAGTTTTCTTGAGACCAGAATCTGGTGAAGGCTGAAGTTGCTGCCTCCTGGAAGGCTGAGATTCCTTCTGGGTCCTAGGGTGAACCAAACTGCTGGAGGACTGAAGAAGCATGACCAGGATAAGCCTTTGTTTGTTTGTGGTTTGGTTGATCCTTGGGTTCCCAACAACAGAAATTGTGAAAGGTTTGAGATGTGCTGGACCCTGTGAACTTCAGTGTGTAAGAAGAACTGCCTAGAGGACTGGACAAGGAGCTGGAGCTGTCTGCCTCTGAATCCACATGACTGTTTGGTGGATCCAGGTAGGAGCTGGGACCATGGAAGGGGATCCAGGGAATCTGAGAGACCAATTTGAGTCAAGATGAAGAAAAGGCCTCTCCTTGGATATTGAATATGTGATGAAATTGAAGTTTACTAGACACCAAGGGATGTGGGGTTTGTGTAATTTTCTAATGATTGTATTTAGTGGTTAATGATACTTAGTAATTGTGAATTTAGATAAGTGACTAAGTTAATCTATGATTGCCCCATGACTGGAAGATTGATTATTGTATTGTGAAATGACTGAATGATTAAGAAGGGTTTCCCCCCTTAGGGAAACCAGATGATTATTCTTTTGTTCTTTGTTCTAAATATTGTGGCCATTATAGTGAAAACTATGTGGCCATTCTAATGCTAAACTTTTGTGAATGCTATATTGTGGTTTTCTGTGATAAGGTGTAATGTTGTGGATATTACATTGTAATTTGTTGTGAAAGTTTGCCTTGATTTATAATAGAATAAATAGAGTGTCCATTATACTGTGTAATCAGAACTTAAAAGCTGTTCCCAGTAGCATTCCTTTGGGAATCTGCTAGTGCAGTGGTTCTCAACCTTCCTAATATCATGACCCTTTAATACTCGGAGTATCTGCATGTGGGTGGATCCGCCTGGAGACAGATAGAGGAGCAGTATCTTGGTTCCTAAGACCATCAGAAATATGTTTTCTGATGGTCTTAAGCGACCCCTATGACCCTTGTGAAAGGGTCATCTGACTCCCAAAGGGGTCGCGACCCACAAGTTGAGAACCCTGTGCTAGTGCATGGCATTACAATTGTCTAAGTAAGACTCTGGGATACTTAGTTAATTTCACCCCCACAACCCATTATCTCTTAAAGACTTAGTTGGGTGCATCTTATTTGTTCTTTCTTGACACTAACATATTTTATGTTCTTAAAAAAGCATTTTCACAGAAAAATATATTGTAAGTTATCATTACTTCCAGAATGCTAATGTTCATTAGATTTAGAGACTCTTTTTGGTATTGCCTTAAATGCTTAAATATAATTTAGTTCTCAACAGATATGACACTCTTAATATTTTAAATATACTAGTGCAACACTATAAAAACTCCGTTCTATAAGGCAGGAGTACACCTTTTAATGTGTATTGTCGTTCCAATTAGCAGTCTGGTAAAGCCTATAGAGCCCTTCTCAGAATAATATTTTAACAGCTTAAAATAAAATACATAGGATTATAAAGGAAACAAACTACATTTAAATATGTTTGTTTTTTTTCTAAATTTAGAACCCGCAGGAAATTTTCCATAAAACTCTTTGAGGCCCACAAATCCTAAGTTAAGAATCCCTGCCTTAACAGAAACCTTGAGACCTTACAATTTGGCTTAATCCATTTTCAGGTGTCAGTCAGGGACAGTGCTCAGAGCTCTTTACAAGACATAGGTGGGAGGTCCCTGAATTGCCTGACTGCTCAGGCTCTCAAGTCTAGTGCTCTGGCCAACCTTACAAATGCTTGAGTGGATAATGAAAGAACTGGGCAACAGACAAGGACTGTTGAGTGCCATGAGACAAGGCAATCTAATCAACTGGCTCCCTGTCTTGGTTTAAAACAATATGCAACTCAGAGAGAGGCTGCCTAGATTCCAAGAACTATCCCAAAGGGATAGGTTGACATAGGGAAGGGTTGTAGACAGCTTATAGTCTCATGTATATAAACACAGAGAAACACTTGTCCGTATACTCAGGAAAAATGTCCCAAATCTATCTCTGCATAAAAAAGCATGACATTAGCTGGTAGGACCCTCCATTCAATATTCCTTTCCTCAGCTGTAACAGTACCAGAGAGTTTCAAAAAAGAGTGTTTGAAGCTTTAATATGATTGGAATAGATTTGCTACCCTTCTCCCCCCCAAAATTGAAATAATGCATAGTTTAGTTTTCTAAGAGGCTCTTCTCATTTCCCTTATAGCTGAATACAGGTAACCTCACGGTTCATAGAATTACGGGAGATACAATCTGTCTGTCTCCTTGACAGGGAACATTTATAGGAGATAATTTTGTTCTGGAAAACAACATCTATTGCACATGTTCTTAATCTGGAATTCTTGGATCTCCAAGGGGCCTATAGAAGGAATCCAAGGGATCCATGAACTTAGATGGGGAAAACATATCTTTATTTTCATGAAATTTAGCATTTCTTTATTAAATTATTGTGAAAAGTCTTTATATTTCATCAGATTGCCAAAAGGGTCCAAATCATAGAAATATTAATAAACCCTGGCCTATTCTGACATAATAGGGTAAAAACTAAGCATCTGGAAGAAAGGTCAGGCATTGCTAGAGGCAGGAAGCCACCAGCTAAGGGCTGGTCACCAAGATATTTAGGTAGCTAAAGGCAATGAATAAAAAGAATTCTTAGAGTCCCCCAAAGAATAAGCATGGGCCTGTGCCTCCATCTGCACATCAATCAGTAACAAGAATCTACTATCAATAAGTTTTCTGTTTAGCTCTGTGGGGGGATGTTGTTGTTGTGGTTGTTGTTGTTTAGTGATTTTTAGTCATGTCTGACTCTTCAGGAACCCATTTGGAATTTTCTTGGCAAAGATAATAGAATGGTTTGCTATTTCCTTCTCCAGTTCATTTTTACAGACAAAAACACAGAGGCAAACAGTGTTAAGTGACTTGCCCAGTGTCACACAGCTATTAAGTGTCTGGGGCCAGATTTTAGCTTAGGAAATTGAGTCTTCCTGACTACACAGAAGGATACAAGCACTAGTCTTATCTTCATAGTGCTTACAATTTGTTTGGAATAAAAAAAGACATGCATATTAAAAATTATATATATATATATGTATATGTGTGTATGCATGCATGTATGTATATATATCATGATAGTCCTCAAAGTTCAATTTTTGATCCCTACTCTTCCTTCTCTCTGGTCTTTCCCTTTAAAATATGTCTTGAAGAACAGAATGAGGCTGGCCAGTACTGTTAAAAGCTGTACTAAGCCTAAAGGTATTCTATTTTTTTTCTTCTTTTACGATGTGGGAGATTTTGGTCTTGTAATTTCAATGATGTGAGAAATTCTCAATGTGGAAACTTGTAGAAACAATGTAGGAACTCTAATCATACTAATTAGCATCTCATCGGTAGGTTAAAGTGCTAAAGGAGAAAGTAGATGGTGAAGTGGAGAGAAAAGAAAGACATAATGACTACAGAAAAGGAACTTAGTTTTGGAAAGGTAAGAGGATGCCATTCATTTGCTTACAGGCAAGCATAGAGCTTGTTCCACATATGTTGGTACACCTGGGCACACCCAGCCCACACTCTGTATACTTTTGCATATACTTCTCTCCTGGAGGCAAAAGGTGGGGGGAAAAATTACTTAGAAGATGGGAAATCTATTTCAGTTACTTTTAGGTGAAGTGACTAGCAAGTTTCCAGGAAATGTGTCAAAGACCATTTGGGATGAAAGGACTCGGAGTGTGAACAAAAGAAACATTAAGCAGGTTGAGAAACGGGGGAGAAATATATATATATATATATATAGTGAAAATCACAGACCTGTCCATAGCCTGAAAAGTAACAGCAGACAAAGAAACATCTGTCCTCTTACCACTTTATGAGGAAAAAACAAATAAAAGCAAAATAATTAATAATAGCAGGAGAATGCCTAGAGCCTAGAGAAATTAGGGTAGGCAGAGAGGGGACCATTCAGATCACCTGGTGATTTAGGCTTGGCTCTGATGCTTGTGGGCTGACACAAATGGCTATACTTATGTCACAAGGCCCTCCCTTCTGAAACTTCAACATGATAAGAAAATTAGACCTTGCGAGTTGACTGTGCTCATCCTGTGGGTTTTATTTTACCTTCCTTACAAGAACCATCACTGTCTTTAGTTAGCGTGGAAACTTTCTCTAAACTCCTTCCCTCTTAGTACTTAGGAACCAACTACAGAAACAAGTTCTTGGGAAAAAAAAATAAGTTCTTTTCCTCTTCAGAATTTCCACCTGTACTAAAACATACATACTTAATAGACATAGGCTAGAGAACGCAAAGTATAATACTTTGAAGATTATATGCAAATTCACCATGAATGACTCCTGAATGACAGGCACAATACCTGTCACTGAATAGGTGTTTAATAAATATCGATTGATTCATTGCTTCCTCAGTGTTGTTCTTAATACCCAAAGCATGAATTTTAAAAAGATTGGGAAAATTAGAAGATCCAAATTACCTTTGACAACATGGCTCTTGACAATCCCCACATTTAGGGTTTACTCATTTTATTTTATTTCTTTTACAACAATCATATGAAAGATATGTCGTGGTCTAGGAATGGGTACAGATTTCATTAATGGACATTTTTGCTGTGTTATCATCAAGACTCATAAGGGTACATTCCATTCTAGAACAAAGCTTATGAGAGGAACAGGAAAACTTGAACTGGGTCTAAAATTTGTGGCCCTTTGAATTATCTTACAGATGAACCATATTGCTTTAAAACAAATAATTTACATTTAAATAACTTATCTTCTTTCACCTAATGTAAAAGTCATCTTTATTCTTTCTCAACAAATCCCAAAACCTATGGACTACTTTGATCATATTTGTGCAATAAAATTGAAATTTCCAGATATGGTGGGTAATCAATTTTCGTCACCTCATCTGTGTTTCCAATCTCATTACAGATTGCAATTTTCAGTGCAGATTACATGATGACCCATCAGTGGCTTTGTTGTTTCTGAATTACCGATTCCTTGCCTACTGCCAGATAAGAACAAAGCCTATGCATCAGCCTGACAGCTTGCAAACAGAAAATGGGCTTGTAGGATTGGATTTAAATCCCAGGTGTAGGGGATAATTACCACATCACTCATGCAGTAACTGAAAAATGGTATTTCAACAAGAAAAATTACATTCCTTTTATAGTGCCAACAGAAATCATTATTTGAGGCTTCACACTGATTCAGTGTATCATTACATGTGCACTGTACTCATTAAATGTAATGTTTGTTGCAACATAAAAAAAGTTATTGTTTTAGGTACTTTGGTGGAGCAGGTAGCTTAAATTTAAGGTTTGTGGAACCTTGACGGCATAGAGGTCATTTGGACCATAATATACCCAGTGCGAGAGAAATGACAACCTGACGCAAAGCATTCCAACTGGCTCCTATTATGGGCTGGTCAGATAGATAGTACAAAGGGAGAAAAGTATAAATCTTGCATTTCACAAACCCCAGCCATTTAACCCTAGAATGTATACAGAGGAATAGGACAAACTCTATGATTCTGAATCCCTTGACCAAGCTGTATGTCTTTTACCTCGGCTATGAGATCACTTTTTATTTATGGTCTCAGAGAAAGAAACAATGGGATGTAAAAGAAAGAACCTGATTTTTAAAAATATATATAATTAAAGAAGATAGTAACTGTCCTTAAAAGCATACACCTCTCTTGGCCCAGTTCACTCACAAGACTGGAACTGTTTCCCAATGTTTGTGCAGGCACTAGATTAATGAAAGCTAGATCCAGCACAGTAATCTGCAGGTGCAAAGGGTTATATATTGACTGCTGAGAGCAACAAACCATATTGTATTAATCCTGAGCTCTAGTTATGTTTCTGGCCAACTGGCTTTCTCATTAAGGTGATCAGAATAGTGTAAAAGAGTCCACTGCCCTTGGATTTGCTGCATTCTTGATTGGGCTCCAAACATATTTTTAAAGGTAGCTATATCATAGTATAGCTCCTTTGCTTTTCACTAGAGCTTACTGGGTTTCTACATCATTACAATGAGGCTGTTTTTCCTATGAGGTAGGAAGAAAAATAACTCTTGTGGAAAGGGCTGGCTTCTGACATGATTGGGAAGCAGTAGAAGTTTGTCCTGTGCAAACTCTTCACTTTCTATACCTTTCTTCTGTCATTTTCTTCTTTTTCTTTTTTTTGGTCTTCTTTGCTCATTTGATGGGTGCAAGATGGAACCTAAGCATTACTTTATTTTGTATTTCTTTGATTATTAATGATTTGGAAGATTTTTTAAAAATTTGGCTGTTGGTTGCTTAGATTCCTTCTCTTGAAAACTTCTTTTTCCTTTGATAGTTTCTGTGTTGGAAAATGTCTCTTGTTCATAAACATTTGGTTCAGTTCCTTATATGTATTGGAAAAAGACCTTTATTAGAAACACATGCTGCTAAAATCCCCCCAGCCTGCCAGTCACATTCCTACCTCAGCTCTTTATGTTACAATTTACCTGCATTAACTTTATTTGTGCAAAAACTTTTCAATTTTATGTAATCAAAATTTACCATTTTACATATAGTAAAATTCTTTATCCCTTTTTTGGTCATGACCTTTTTTCTCCTATTCATAAGTCTAAGATATCTTTTCTTCCTTGATCATTTAATTTATTTATGAAATGACCCTTAATATTTAAGTCATGTATCCATTCAGAGCTTATTCCAGTGTATATATGCCTGTCTTCTGCATTTCAACCCAGAAACTTTTTCAGGGTCTATTGCTGATATTGAAATGAGAGCCCTAGCAGTAGGATGAAATGACAAGAGGTCTTAACTCTATGGTCAAAATGTTACTTGTTGACAAAGACAGGAACAAGATGCAGGGTAATGAACCCAAAGTTGATGTTCATCTAAGAATTTCAAAACATCATGATTATCATAATCACTATTATGGCTATCAATAACAACGAGTAGTTTGGAAACGCTAGATATATGGTAGTCATTATGCTAGTGTCTGGGCATACACAAAAGCAAAAATTGAGTTGGGATTAGAGACTGTCCCCTCAAAAGAGAGCTTGTAGTCAAGTTGAAAAAAGAAACAGGGCATGCTTCTAAGGAGGTAAATAGGTAAGAGAAGTTCAGAGAAAGAAAATATTACCTACGTTAAGAAAAGGGATTTATCATGAAAGCCAGAGGTAGTCGCAGAAGCCTTCATGAAGAAGATGGGACTTTGGCTGGCCTTTGAGTTAAAGACAGACCTTAAATAATTAGTCACAAGCAGGGTGAGTACCTTTGACCTAGAAGGTAATATGATCAAAGGCATGAAAACAGTAATACACACAGATTGTTAAGCAATGAATTAGTTAATGAGTTGCAGCAGAGGTTTTATCCAAAAAAGCTAAGATAACTTCAAAATAAATTAGGAGACGCAAATGCCAGGACAATATTCTATAATTTTGCATTATATATCATTAAGAATGATTTCAAGTAAATATCATTTCCCAGATTCTACAGAGTGAGAACTGGTGGCACAAAAATTGAAATGACTCAGCCAAGCCTGCTCTGATTGTGAAAGGCTGTGAGTCCTAGAACATTAAAATTTTCAAAGACTTCAAATTCAGAGTCAACTAAAAGGTGATGGAGAGGGGCAGAATGAGCATGAGCAGCCTGAATTATATTGCAGACCAAGAATTATAAACGAGAAGTAGAGGTAAGGATGTTATCAAAGAAATGCATGAAGTGGGGTGGGCGGGGGATAGAATGTGGCTTTCATATAGTAGAAGAAAGGATAACCAAAGAACAACTAATATACTCCTTTACTATTCTTATGATATTAAAAGAAAAGCATGGGAGCAGAGCCAAGATGGTGTAGAAGCAGGAAAACTCCATGGCCCCCCCCATAACCACTTCAATACCTATAAAATATGACTCTAAACAAATTTTAGAGCTACAGAACCCACAAAGTGACAGAGAGAAACAAATCTGCGGCTGAAGGCATCCCAGCAGGCCGGCATGAAGGGTCCATGCCAGCAAGCTGGAAGCCAAGCCCAGTCAAGCTCAGCTCTGCATGAGCCTGTGATTTTAGCCCCAGGGCAGGCCTGCCCAGCAGTAGCTAGAGTGGACTTCCAGAAAGTGGATCACTGACAGCTGTGGTGGTTTCCAGAAATATAAACCCATAAATGCAAAAGACAAAATAAAAGGTCAGTGGAAATCTCTTGGAACTGGTGGGAGGGGGGGAATAGAGTCATGGTCCAGCCTCTGCCACTGAGCAAAAAGTAGTGGTGGCACAATGGCCTGCAGCCATGCAGCCACCTCAACATGGCTGCTTCAGAGCTCCTGGCCTGAAGATTGTAGGGGGGACAAGGGACCATTCAGAGGGCTAATCACTCTTGGCTTAACCTACCAGGATCTGGATCATGGTCTTGGGTGGTGGTCCTGAGGTGTGTGACCAGTGAGCCAGAGCTCATGGGGGATGTAGGGATAGTGCCTTCCTAATAGCTCTGGCAGCTGCAAAAACCCCAGTAATTTTGGACAAAGCTCTCCCCTTTGGAAGCAGAGTTCTACTGTGACAAAGAACTCAAAAGTCAAGTAATTGAGTGGCAACATGAGCAAGCAAAAGAAGCAAAGCAAGCACAGAAATCCAACTTTATATTACTTTTTTGGGGACAAAAAGTATCAAAGCATGGAAGAGGAAAAAGACAACAAAGTGAGAACTCCTGCACCAAAGCTTCCAAGAAAAATACGAATTGATTACAGGCCATAAAGGAGCTCAAAAACGATTTTGAAAATCAAGTAAGAGAATTGAAGGAAAAATTGGGAAGAGAAATGAAAATGGTGCAAGAAAATCATGAAAAGAGAGTCAAAACCTGACTGAAGAAAATAACGCCTTAAAAAATAGGGTAACTCAAATGGCAAAAGAGGCTCAAAAAGCCAATGAGAAGAATGCATTTAAAAGTTGAATTTCCCAAATGAAAAAAGAATTTCAAAAGCTCACTGAAGAGAATAATTCCTTCAGAATTAGATTGGAGAAAATAGAAGCTAATGACATTATGAGAAATCAAGATACTATTAAACAGATCCAAATAAATGAAAAACTAAAAGGCAATGAGAAATGTCTTATTGGAAAAAACCAATGATCTGCAAAATAGATCCAGGAGAGATAACTTGAAAATTATTGGACTACCTGAAAGCCATGATTAAAAAAGGAACCTAGAAATCATCCTTCAAGAAATTCTCAAGGAAAATTGCCCTGATATTTTAAAACCAGAGGGCAAAATAGAAATGGAAAGAATTCACTGATCACCTCTTGAAAAAGAGATCCCCAAAAGGAAACTCTTAGGAATATTATAGCCAGGTTCTAGAGTTCCCAGATAAAGGAGAAAATATTACAATCATACAAAAAGAAACAATTTGAATATTGTGGAAACACAATCAGGATAACACAGGATCTAACAGCTTATACATTAAGGGAACAAAGGGCTTGGGATATGATATTCTGGAGGTCAAAGAAGCTAGGATTAAAACTAAGAATCACTTGCCCAGAAAAACTGAGTATAATGTTTCAGGGTAAAATACGGTCATTCAATGAGGTGGAGGACTTTCAAGTAGTCTTCATGAAAAAACCAGAGTTGAATAGAAAATTTGACATTCAAATACAAGAAGCAAGAAAAGCATGAGAAGGTAAACAGGGAAGAGAAATCATAAGGAAATTATCAAAAGTTGAACTATTTACATGCCTACATGGAAAAATGGTAATTGTAACTTATGAAACTTTTCCTAGTATGAGGATAGCTGGAGGCAATATAAATGTGTGTGTGTGTGTGTGTGTGTATACACACACACATACCTATATATGTATGTATGTATAAATGTATGTATGTGTATATATATACATACATATATGTCCATATAGAAAGGTATGTGTGCATATGAATACATATGTGAGTGTGTATATGTGTACAAGTATGCATAGACAGAGGGCACAGGATCAATTGAATAGGAAGGGATGATATTTAAAAGGTAAAACTGAGAGATGACAGAGGAATATAAAGATAGGAGATGTGGGGAGACAGAATGGGGTAAATTATCTCATATAGAAGAGGCAAGGGATAATTGTTAACATTGGAAGGGAAGAACAGGAAGGCAAGAGGGAATAGGTCAACTTTACTCTTATTGAATTTTACTTAGGGAGGGAACGACATACATACTAAATTGGGTATCTTGCCCTACAGGACAGTAGGAGGAAAGGGCATGAGAGGGGGAATGATTGAGGGGAGGGCATGTTGGGGGGGAAGGTAGTTAGAAGCATGTACTTCTGTAAAGGGACAGGGTCAAAATAGAGAATAGAATAGGTGGGGAGTGGGATAGGATGGAAGGATATATAGTCAGTCTTTTACAATATATCCACTATGGAAATGGTTTGTGTAACTACACATGTACAACCTACATTGAATTGCTTATCTTCCCAGCAAGGATGGGTGATGAGGGAGGAAGGGAAAGCATCTGGAAGTCAAAGTTTTAAAATCAAATGTTCAATGTGTGTGTGTGTGTGTGTGTGTGTGTGTGTGTGTGTGTGTGTATAGAGAAAAATTGATAGATATTTATTTATATATAATTATACACAATTATATAATTATATAATAATATATGTATACATATATATATATATATATATATATATATATATATATATATATATATATATATAATTATTTTACATGCAACTAGGAAATAAGATATACAGGCACTGGGGTATGGAGATCCATCTTGCCCTACTGGCAAGTCCGAGGGGGGAGAGGGGAGGATATAGTAGAGAGCAGATTAGGGGAGGGAGTATACAGTGGGATTGCTGTTTTGGGGTAGTGGGTGTGGGAAAGACAGGGAGAAAATTTGTAACTCAAAATCTTGTGGAAATGAATGATGTAAACTAAAAATAAGCATTACATTTAATTAAAAAAAAAAAGAAAAGCATGAGTCTCTTCCCCTATATGGTCATGTGGACTTAGGGTAGTACACTTTGCACATGGGACAGTCAGCTTTCTGTGGATGATGATTTGCTGTCTTTGGAGGAAATGCTTATATTAATGAGATAATGGATTCATTTGAGTAGCTAAGCTTAAATCTACTCAACATGGCAATAGCAGGGGGAGTAGCAAAGGCCTAAACAACAGAAATCTCATTTATTTAAATTGACAAGTATCCTATACTAACTACTATTTATTTATCATATAACAGCAACAACAACTAGCATTTGTGTAGTCCTTTAAGATTTGCAAAACCTATTAACTTTATTATGTTATAACTGTGTTATATCAACTTTATATAGATATTATTATTATTATCCCTGTTTTTACAGATGAGAAAATTGTGCCTGTGAGGTTTAATGAATCACTCAGAGTTGAAAAGCTAGTAATTGTACAAGATGGGATTAAACTCAAATCTTCCCAATTCCAAATTCAGTTTGCTAACTTGAGCATCACCTACCTGCCTCATATACTCACAAAAGGCACATATATCACTTAACCCAAGTCATCTCACATCAACATGCATTATTTTGATGGTGATTATAAATATGACAGTTTCAGAATCATATTGATAGTAATAACAGCATGAGTCTTTGCTCTAGGTCTACATTTTCTTTGGGCACTATGACTCAGATTTTTCATTGTGTCACAATTTAAATTCCAAGTTTGTTCTATTTCTTGAAATGCAAAGTATAACCTATTCCACCCACTCTGGAACACAACAAACTTATAGAGACAAGTCCTGCTGTAAGGAAACCGCCTGGCATTTCTTTTTTCAGTCTTATCAAGGAGTACAATGTGGGCTTGGGTGTGGATCAGGTGGTCATATTAGAAAATGCATTAAAATGCAGGCTGACAAACAGGCCTAAATGAGAAATGACCATTTTGGTTCTGCTCTGGAAGCCATCCTTCTGACAGAACTGTGGAGAATGGGATTTAGTTGCATTCATGCCACCAGTGCCTTACATGTCATGGCTTAATCAGGGGTCATCATGTAACTTCACTACAGATGGTGAAGCTGTGTTTACAAATGAAAGCTGATTGAGCATTAAAGCTTACCCTTACCTGTTCACTCAGTATGATTTCCAGGAGGAGTTAACAGCGTGGTCATTTTGGCACATACCTTTTTACCCCTTTATTTTTCAGCAATATCTTTCATAAGGCCTTTCCTGATATCCTCTTCCACTCACCTTAGTGCCCTCCACCCCATGAAACAGCATTGTAAGCCTGAGCATTTGTCTATGTCCATGTTGCGTCTCCCTAATAGAAGGTTTTTTTGTCCTTCCATCCTTCTTGCCCAACAAAAATAAAACATATAACCTATATGCCTTGCATTTACTCACCCATAAGGATCTTAATTTGCCATTGCCCTCCATAGATGCAAACTGGAAGCCATCTTTATCTACCAATACTGTGCTGCTACTGCTGATTTCCTTCCATAAATTTGCCAAAAGGGATTTCTATCCAGTATGCTAGGGGTCCTCTAAGGTTTCTCTTGACTTAGAACAGAAATGCTTAGAATAATGGAGCACAGGTGCTCTCCAACATTTATCCCTTGCTTTCATCATACAACCTCCATTTTCATTCCAACATTTCTTTGATGACATCCTTTATTCTCCATCCTCGTTGTTTGGTTGTGGGTCTTATGGTGCTGTAGAAGGCTTTTGAGAGTCCCTTGGACAGCATTGAGATCAAATCAGTCAATGTATAAAGAAATTAATTTAGACTACTCATTGGAAGGCCAAATATTGAAGTGAAGCTTAAATATTTTGGCCACATGATGACAAGACAGGACTTGTCAGAAAACAACAAACAAGAAAACCCTAATGTTGGGAAAGATTGAAGGCAAAAGGAGAAGGGGGTGGCAGAAGATGAGATGGATAGATAGTGTCATGGAAGAAATTAATATGAACTTGGACAGACTTTGGAAATACTGGAGATTAAAATGGTCTGGCATGCTATGATTCACATGGTCACAAAGAGTCAGACATGACTGAATGACTGAATAACAACATATACCCCTGAGCTCTCCAAAGAATAGAAATGAAAAATTACCTAAAAGATAATGGAGAGGCACATGGCAGACTTGAGTAGAGCAGGATTTCTCAACCTGGAATCCTTGAGCTTGGGTTCTTTATTTTCTTTTGATGATTATATTTCTAAATGATTATTTTCTTGTAAGCCTATGTATTTTATTTTATACATTTAAAATAGTATTCTGACAATAGGTATTTATAGGCTTTATCAAGCTGTCAAAGTGGTTAATGAGAGAAAAAAAAATGTTTTAAAACCCCTGAATGGACTGAAATACATTACAAGCAAGGAAATACAATAAAGGAACATGATAAAAGATGTCATCAATGTATGAACCTTACATTTAGTGGGTACTTAAAAGTTTTTAAAATAGAATTAAATTGTGCTTTAGCTAAATCTTCTCATTATGTAAGAATCAAAGCAATAGCATTCATTCAAAAAACTTCCAAGCTGGGAGATTGATCTGATACACTACCAATGTGAATCAATTGACTACATCCTGTGTAAGAAAACCAGCTATGTATTTTTAAAAGGGGTGTGATGAGAATGGGAGAGAGGCAGACAGAGACAGAAATAGAGAGACAGAGAGAGTGTGTGGTTTTTCAGGTACCAAGTATTTTCATGTCAACGTGAAAATAAATGGATCTGGTACCCTACTTCAGCTCAATTCTTTCTCCTGGGGCTGGAGGTATTGCTTATTTGGCCCTGTGGTATGCCCTCCTGATAGCTGTGGGAAAATAGTTGTTTACATTACTTGGAATAACTCTCTTCTAAAAGCCTCTCCTTTCCAAATAGCTTTGATGCTTAATTAATTTATTTTTTCCCCCTTGAGCATGTCAAATGCTGCCTGTTGGTACTCCTTCCTGCATTTTCTTTGCTCACTATTTTGTTAGGCATCATCTTAGTGACTGAGAATGGAGCTATCCAAATTGACCAGTGTATTATCTCATTTGTCCAGGTCTGCTGTATATGGGGAAGATCTCATAGCGTTTTGAAAGCTGGCATGCACTCAGCCCAACCACACGCTGACAACAGGAGAGAGTAGGAGGTGGTGTGATTCTTATACAAAGAAACTGGAGCTCAAATAAGTTAAATGACTTGCCTGAAGTCACACAGCAAGGCAGAGGCAGGAACAGAGCTCAGGAGAACAGACTCCCACATCTGTGCCTTTAGCATCGAATCACTATAACTTCTCACCCTTTGCTAGAATGGCAAAAAGACTATAGGTTTCTATGACAAACAGGCAGTTTTCCCCAGATGGAGTTATGCATGAGGTAGAGGAAAAGTTTTTTTCCCCCTTCTATTTACAAGACAATAATCAACAGAAACCTGTAGAGACAGAAGCCTGTTCTCTCCTATTCCATCCTGAATCTCTTCACTGTGAATACAGATTCTGCAGCTTTATCAATGTTGCCCTTTGAGATATAGTTGGGAGAAAAAGAGAATTATTTCATTGGGTTTGTTTTTTTTTTCTAGATAACAGAAGTAATGATGGGAAAGTAGAGGATATTCTACTTATTACAGTTCTGTACATGGGAAAAGGTCTTTACATAATGAGAGGCAGCATGATGGAGTAGATAGAGTTGGTCAGTGAGTCAGGAAGATGTAGATTCAAGTTTTGCCTCTGATACATGGTAATTGTATTAATGTAGGCAAGTTATTTAACATCTCCACACTCTAAGGAACTTTCTAAGAATATAAATTACAGAAAAGACATTGACCTATATTGGTTGGAGTTTATACATCTGGGAGTGCCTTATATTAATGAAATCACAGGTTAAATCTTTGTCTCTTACATGACTTTTTTGTTGTTGTTCAGTCATTTCAGTCATGACCGACTTTTCATGGCCCATTTGGATTTTTTATTGGAAAAAATACTAGAGTGGTTTGCCATTTTCTCTTTCTGTTCATTCTATAGATGAGGAAACTGAAGCAAACAGGGTTAAATGACTTGCCTAGGGTAACATAATAAGTATCTGAGGCTGGATTTGAACTTAGCTCTTCCTGATGCTAGGCTCAACACTCAATCCACTATGCTACCTAGCTACATCTCTGCCCCACCTTTGCATGACAAAGGCTCCTTTAGGCCTCTGCTGACTGTCTGCATGTAAGAAGGCAAGAATGGCATTTAGGTGGATAGCTCCCTGGGTTTGGCTTGTTTCAATATTTTACCCCATCCATATACCTATAAGGAAGAATATAGGAGATTTAGTTGTTGAGCTCTGAGGATCCTTAAACACCAGAGCAATTTGGTAGTTATTAGGTCAAATAACCTCAACATAGCTTACAGTTTAACCTTCAGAGATTAAATTTTAAAGTAATATGAAATGTTCTCCATAAGCCAGGATGAGTCTCTAACCAAGGTACCCAAGCCTCTAGCTGAAGAATAGGGAGAAAAGACTAAGGTTTAAAGAACCATCTTCTTTCTTCTAAATATATTGTTTTGAAGGTCTGAGATTCTCATTCAGGGAAACTGAGAGTCCTCAGTAATCCAGACACTAAGGGAACAAAACAGGAGAAATCAAGAGATTACTGATCCCAGGAAACAGTTCTGAATTTTCTAAGAGACTTGGAAAAAAAAATCTATGGGATTTAAGCTTTAAAAATCATGGCAATCTTGCTCTGGAAGAGATAGCCAAGGATATTAGTGGAGCCAGAAGCTGGAGGCAGTGGAGACTACAGCCAAGTAGAATCCAACAGAGTAGCATCCGGTAGTGAAGAATCCAATGTGAATTCCAAGAGAGTGGTAGCCAGCAAAGATGAGTTGAATGGAAATTATAAAGCCAGCCAGGAACAAGTGTGATGGGACCAGACAGCAGTCACATAACATTAGATGTCTGAATCATTCCTCCATGTATTCCTTAGAAGAGCATCCCTCCAAGGATGTGCCCTCATCATACTCAATACCTACAACGTGTGACTCTCTACATTTATTCCCATATGAATTCACTCTTCTCACTAAGGTTTTCAGTATGCTTTGGGAGAGGACACCCTAGGTTTATGGGAAAAAATGTTTTATTGAGTGAGCAGAGGCATGTATATAGTACTTACTGTTGTTTCTGTTTGTCCTTCATTCTCAAGAGGAACATGGCATCAGGATATTGATACCATGAATGTGCAAAGCACTATGCTAAGTTACTTAGCTCTTTCAGGCTTCATAACTTTGTGAGGTAGATGCTGTTATTCTCATTTTACAGTTGAGTAATTTGAGAAAAAAGAACAGAAGTTAAGAGATTTACTTAGGGTTATAACAACTGGCAAGTGTTTGAAGCTGCATTTGAACTCAGGTCATCCTCACTTCAGGTCAAGTACTCTATTCACTGTGCCAACTAATTGTTTCTTGGTACTTTTCTCACTGTGCCATTTCAATTACTTTGAACTAATTGTGCCATCTGAGTGACTATCAAAGGTAAGCACATAAATTGGGGCTAATGAACTATAATTCTTGCTGACCTAGGTAGTGACCCCATGAGTTGCAGGATATCCTCACTGGTACAGTTCCATATATCACTTTGAAAATGGTTCTATGGCAAAAGCATAATTTCAAAATATTTCTGGAGGAGGCACTGTGCTAATGACAGTAATTATTAACTTATTTTCTAGAAAGTTCTAAAAACTTAAAGGCCCTACTGAACATACGTGGTTTTTACATAATACTGCCTGAAATTTTGACGTTAGCAAAACCACAGCCTTCGTTGTGATCTCAAACCACAAATGACCTCTAAGCATAGAATATTCTTAATAATTCCCAAATCTTTTCTGTTTTTATTTTAAAATTCTGGATGCTTGTTATTGGCATTGGTTTAGGACAGGCAATCCATTCATTCATTCAGCATAAACATTGAATAGCTAATATGTGCAAGGCACTATACTAGTTATTCTAGGAATTAGACAATTTCTACCCTCAAAGAGTTGAAAATCTAGAGATAAATTATGAAATATATCCAAATAAATATAATGCACAGCAGCACCTAATAAGTAACATAAAAGACATATGAATAAAAATTTTGTGAACTTTAGAGGAAAGAAAAAAAAAATTTAACCAGAAAAATTAGAGAGAGTGTCATGGAAGGTGGGGGAGGGAACAAATATCTACTAAGGGTTTACAATGTTCCAGGCACTGTGCCAAATGCTTTACAAATATTAATTCATTTGATTCTCAGTAAGTGTTGTTATTATTCCCATTTTGTAGTTGAGGAAACTGAGGCAAAGAGAGGTTAAGAGACTTGCCCCAGGAAAACAAAACTAGTTATTGTATTAAGCCCTTCTAACTCCAGACCTAACACTCTATCCACTGTACCACAGAAATGCCTCACTGAAAGAGTTACCATTTGAGTTAGACCTTGACAAATGATTAAGATTTTGGTAAGCATAGCTGTGGGTCTGTATGTAGTTGTAGGTATGTGGAAAATCATTTTGAGAGATCTGCATAAGCAAAGGCAGAAAGGGGTTAGGGACTGGAATAACAGAATGTTAGATTACTAAATCAGGTGGAGTCTGTAGAGGTCATCTAGTTCATCTTCTTCATTTTACAAAATAAGGAAATTAAAACTCCTAAAGGTGATCTGTTTAGAAAATGGCAAGTCATTCAATTTGGCTGGAACATAGTGCACATATGGAGAAATAAGGAGAGATAAGGGTAAAAACTTAGAACTAAATCATGAGGGCTTTGAGTGCTTGGTGACGCAGTTTGGAACTTTATTTGGCAGGCAATGGGAAAGGTTTGAGAAAGAGAATGACACAATCAAAGCAATGCTTTAGGAAAGATATTTTGATGGCAGTGATTAAGACAGCTTAGATGGGGGAGAAAGTGGAGGCAGAATACCAATTAGAAAGTTCTTATAACTGTCTATATGTGAGGTGATTAGGATCTGAATTGGAAGGGAACTGGTAGGAATGAAAGAAAGATGGTGAATATGGGAAACACTGAAAATAAAGAATTACTAGGACTTATTACCTGATGATAACACCTCATGTTTGTCCAGGATTTTATAGTTTCCAAAAGTGTTTCACACAGATTATTTTATTTTATTTTGTTTTTCCTCACAGCAATCCTGTGATTTATAGATGCAGAAAGAAAAAAGCCAGAATGTCTGAGTTGCCCAGTGTCCCAAACCTAGTAAGTAGTAAATTCAGGACTAGATTCCAGATTTTCTAATGAAGAGTTCAATATGATTTCCACTATAATATACAGCCTGTGATGGAATGACCAGGGAAAAGAGAGAAGAAATGCTCAAAAATGACTGAGTGACTACAGAATGATGGTAGAATTAACAGAAACAAGGAAATCATTGATTCGAGAAGCTTAGTAGTGAATATAATGAGTTTAATTCTGGATGAATTGAATTGGCAGTAGCAGTGGGTAATTCTGGTAGAAATGTCTAAAGGGCAATGTTTAATATGTTGAATAGAACTAGAAAAGGGAAGTTGGAGCTAGAGATATCTGTTTGAAATCCATCTGCACAGAGGTGATATTTGAAGTAAGGAAAATGAAAGAGATCACTAAGGTTGTGGAGAGGAAAAAAGAGAGTTGTGAATATTATCTTGGAAAAAAAACATATTTATCTGATAATGAGAAATGAAACTAGCAAGGAAGAGAGAGAAAGAGTGGTATAAGACAATGGAGGAGAACTAAGATGATATGTCACAATGCAAAAGAAGAGATAGATTAAGAATTTTTTAAGTATTTAGTATGCCCCAAGAATTGTACTAATGAAATAGTTATCATAAAAAATATTGTCAACAGGCATAAACACTGGTAATACAAACAAAAAGAGAAGAAAAAAGGACAATAGTTACTCTAAAGATGCTTAGATTCAAATGAGGTAAGGCAGTTTGTGTCTGGGATAAGTGAAAACTCAATTTGAGGTGGTTAATTTTCCCTTCCTCCTTCTCCTTTGCTTCTGTCAATCACTTTTATCTTCCTTTGTCGGTTTTCCCACCTTGGTGGAACCACCTCCCCCCCCCCCCCCACTCTTTCCTTGCTGTTCTAGTTGGGGAAGAATTTGGTGAAGTATGCCTCTCCACCAATGAGAGAGGAAACAATCAGGGAAGGATCTTGACTAAGTTAAGTTATAAATTCTGGCACTATCTTTTGTAACTTGCCTCTTCTCCATGATGAGTCATGGTGAAAACCACCCTCTTCTTCTGGGGAAGAGAATAAACTCCTGTTCTTATCCTAAGAGATCTCTGTGTTTATTTGGTTTTTTACTAAATTAAGGATGAAGGGTATTTTTCATCCCAAACACATGTAAAGGGGTACTGGAAAGGGAGTATATGTAAACAAGGTTTATACTGGAAATATAAAAGTAGAAAAGGGATTCTAAACACAAAAAAATATCTTAGGGGATGTATAGAGTCTAAAAGTCTTAGTGTAGTTTTCAGTTATTAAAGGATGGGAAAGACAATCAAAGCAATGATAAAGGCAGTAAGGAATGGAGGAAGATAATCCCTTGCTGAGACAAAGTAGAAGGAGGAAAAGATTGGTGAAAATGCAGATAGATTTTGAGTTCGATATGAGAAATTTTAAAGAAGTTTTTACTGGAAAGACTGAACCTTCATAGAATCATAGAATGTCGAAGCTCTCCAATAAGTAAGAGGCAAGTCTATCTTCTGAATATAAACAATTTAAAGATAGATTTGGGGACCTGATAAAAATTGAAAGGACATAAAATAGGCATAGTTAGAACAAAGATAAAGTGTTAACAAGAGATGAACCAAAAATGGTGTCAAAAATCTCCAAAGCCAGGATTTATAACTTTAGGGAAAGACATTCTCCCTTTTACCTTAACCATTTCAACACTTTGCAAATTGTTTTACAGCCAGTTCATTAGACTCTTTTTTTTTAATTTTTAATTTTTAAATTTTATTATAGTTTGCATCATTCATTTCCACAAGATTTTGAGTTACATATTTTCTCCCCCTATTTCCCCCACCCACCGCCCCAAAACAGCCATCCCAGTGTGTCCCCCCTCCCGCAGTCTATTCTCTCCTATGTCACTTTTCGGTAGGGCAGGATGGATCTCCCAACTGCAGTGCCTGTGTATCTCAAGTTCCAGTTGGATGTAGTTAATAATAATAATAATAATTGCATATATAGATAG
>JAQQSV010002450.1:0-13627 GCA_028646515.1 Pseudochirops corinnae
GGCATTCCTGGAAAACAAGCCTGGCGCCACAGGCTCCACATGACCACATTCAGCCTATTAGGGAACAGAGTATACTTTCAAATATCCAAGGGTCCTCAGAGTCACGTAGGCACTTTAGCAAAGGGCCTAGGAGCAGGGAAGATTTTTAGATTCCCATAACAACCTGCTGAGTTCTCTTGCAAGAAGAGCTGTTCGTCTGTCAGGTTTACTGGATTTTGTGATGTCTACAAGTGTGTGAATATTCCATGTGCTAATGTTGAATGGATTCACCTTTGCAGAAGTTTTAGTAGTTTTTTTTTTGTTTTGACTGCAGGGTGGGATCCCTGCTTGCCATGGTAATCAAGTCAGGCTTGGGTAAGCAGACAATTCTTATGGCATCTTTTCTAGCCTCTTCCTCACACCAGGAGGTAAGCAGTATCATCCTTAAAAGACTGCTCAGATTCAGGGGCTGCTGAATCACACTGCTACTTCCAGTGAGAAATATGACTAGGCTGCCTGTGTGCAGGATTGTACCTATAGCTCCCAGTCTATTTGTACCTGCTGCTTTGTCACTTGCCCGTTGCCATAGGACTTTGAGATAGGTAAAAGTGGTATAACTGTATGGGTGATGTCTTTTGATTTGTACATAAAGTGGATTTAAGTGAGGCAAAGTTGCATGAAGTTTTCGGCCCCACTCTCTCTTCCAGAATCATCACTGTCCAGTGGCAGGACAAGATGCACTGGATGACCTTGGCATTTTCGATGTCTAACCAAGCTCTAAGCACTCCACAGAGCCTACTTTAGCTGCTTTCATGGCCATTGGAACAAACTGTTCTTATCCGCGCATTCCACCATAGGAAGTCTTCACATGCTTGGGGTAGATAGCCCCAAACTCACTGACGGGTTTGAAACTCCTCAGTTACCCTCAACTTACAACTTAACAGCTTACCAGGATGGGGCAATTATGCATGCTACAGCTTCTTGGAACCACAGGTGAGAGTTAGGTGGATCAGGTGGACACTAAAGGTGGAAAACAGCCCTGAAAAGGGCTGAGCAGCCCTCACACCAGAAATACAGCTCTCTTTCCCCTACCCACCAAGAAAATTTGTAACTCAAAATTTCGTGAAAATGGATGATGTAAACTAAAACAAAATAAAATTTAAAAAAGAGAAAGAAAAACAGCTCTCTTTATTTCCCTATGTCCCAGAGGAGAAAGTATAGAGTGTGAAGAGAAGGTAGCTCAGTATAGAGAACTATGATATCTTCACAGTGAAGGTATGGAACACGACTGATATTCCAGCAAAGGAGACTGAAAAGGATTTACCAGAAAAATCAGGAAAGGGCAGTGTCATGAAAACCTAGGGAAGAGAAAGTACTCAGGAGAGGATGATCAACAGTGCCAAATAATGCAGAAAGGACAATAAAGAAGATTTAGACAAGGACACCAGATTTGGGAACTTTAGAAGATAACAGTTTCAATAGAGCAGGCAAAGAGAATGGAAACTTTTCAAAAAAGAATTTGGCTGTCAAAGGAAGGAGAGATATGAGATCATAAATTAAGGAGATGGTATGGTCAAGTTGTCATCATTTTTTTTAAGGTTAGGAGAGATCTAGTCATCTTTGTAAGCAGTAGAGAGGGAGTCAGTAGATAAAAAGAAACTGAAAAGTACTGAGTAGGATGAGAGAAGCAGCACATTTATGGAGGAGACCCAAGGGAATGGGATCACGGGCCCATGCAGAGGTTAGCAACTGCAAGAAGGGACAGAACTTCTTCAAGACTATGAGAAGGAGTAGTTAGAAGCATACATTTTTGAAAAGGGACAAGGTCAAAGTAGAAAATAGAATAAGTGGGGGGGTGCGATAGGATGTAGGGAAATATAGTTATTCTTTCACAATGCATCTACTGATGGAAACGTTTTGGGTGACTACACATGTATAACCTATATTGAACTGTTTATCTTCCCAGTGGCGGTGGGTGAGGAGGGAAGAAGGGAAAGAATCTGGAATTCTAAGCTTTAAAAACAAATGTTAAAAAAAATGTTTTTTACATGCACCTGGGAAATGAGATATACAGGCACTGGGGTATAGGAATCCATCTTGCCCTACTAGAAAGTTAGAGGGGGAGGATATAAGAAAGAACAGATTGGGGGAAGGGGTATTCAGTAGGCTCGCTATTTTGGGGTGGGGGTAGGAGAAAATTTGTAACTCAAAATCTTGTGGAAATGAATGGTGAAAAATAAAAATAAATAAATTTTAAAAAAGACTACGAGAAGGAAGGAAAGAGTAGGAGATCATGTAGAGGTGGTCTGACATACAGAGATGGAGAGAAGAGAGAGCTCCGGACAGATAGCCTCCATTTTATTAGTGAAGCAAGAGGCAACTTCTCCTGAGGAGGCAGTCTTGTCTGGGGAGCTAGAAGAAAGAAAAGGTTTGGAACAAAGATGAGGGGGAGTGAGATAAAGTGAATCAGAAGAGTAATGGATTGGAATACAATAGCTACCTCACAGATGAAACTTACATAATATAAATAAATTTGTAGTGGACCCAGTCCACATGCTTATGCAACTTCTTTCACCAATGCTTGGTAGCATGCATACAGGAATTGAATTGTTGTGGCTTGGTCTTTGTTTTTCAAGAGAACTAGTGATTTCATGGGTGATGTCTTGACTTGCACATAAACTGGATTTAAGTGAGACAGAGTTACACAAAGTCATCAACCTCACTGTCTCTTCCAGAGTCATCAAAATCCAAATGGCAAGACAAAAGTCAGGATGACTGGTGGTGGCCCTGGATGAAGTGGATGAAGTTAGTGTCTTCAATGTCTGACCAAGCTCTAAGCACTCCACAATACCTGCTTCAGTCACCTTTATGGCCATTGGAACAAATTGTTTTCATCTGCCCGTTTCATCAGGGGAAGTCTTCACATGTTCATCCTAGACATCCATCTAACTCACCAATGGGTTTGAGATCTATCGGTTACCCTCAACCTGCTTCAGCCTATGTGCTGAGATGGTTTATCAGTGTGTGGCTATTGCACATGCTACAGTTTCTTGAAGCCAAAGGTGAATGTTGGGTGAAGGTGGACATCAAAGGTGAATGAAGAGCCCTGAAAAGGGCTTGGCAAGTCTTCACCCCAGAGGTGCTAGTCCTCCTGGACACCCCATAAACCCCAGGAGATAAACAGATTGATGGTGGAAGTGATTGAGAGTAGGGGTTTTGAAAAAGATGAGTAGGACTCAACGGTAGTAAGATGGTGGAAAGCTAATCTGATTAACTATAGCGTAAAGAAGAAAATAAGGTCAGAACAAAACTGACAGCCCAGAAGTTTTGGTGAAGAAAGAAAATTGTTTTAAATGGAGATAAAGCACAGGAAAAGAAGGAAAGATGGACGATTATTTCAAATAAGGATGGTGGAAATAGAATACTTGTGGTTGATGATGAAATCAAGGAACAACCATCTTTATGTGTGGCTGAAAGAGATCTTGGGAGCTGAGAATCTTTGATGAACTGGGAAATAAGGTCTCACAAAGGGTCAAGAATATATAAACTGAAATCTTCAAGTATAAAAGCAGAGTTGGGATAGAGAGAAAGACAAGAGATGTTCTAAACTCCTTGAGAAGGCTACCACAATACATTAATACAAACATATTTGCCTCATTTTACACAGATTATTGAAAAATCCAACTCCCTAAACTAATAGACAGTTACTTCAGTTAAATCCACATATTTCTGCCTACCAGTAGAAACTATCCAAATTTCTATTATGTCAAGGACTGTTCAAAACAATGCTGGCAAGTTATCCAATCCAGATGTTTATTAAACAAAAAATCCCTGCAATAATTAATAAATCTAAAAAGTTATTATAACTTATTATAACTTACCCATTGGATACAACATAAACAGAAGGTAATGTAAAGGTTGGAACAGATATGACCCTGAAATTTTTCTTAGTCAAACATACATTTCATCAATGGATTTTTGTTGTTGTTATGGCTCATGCTTATGACTGATAAGTCAGTATCAGATTTTTTCTTTTTAAAGGATATCAAACTGCAACCATACTTAAATTTTTAAAAAAATAATAAAGGAAGAATTCATTCATAATGGTCTAGTTACCTATACTAAGGATATTCATGGATTAAACAACTTCTGAGATGAAAGAGGGGAAATAGCATAAAAATTCTTTAGTAAAGGAATGGGAAAACATAAGAATTTTCTCACTATAATGGAACCCATTAACCAAGAGATGAAATCAGAAAAAATATCAAGAAAAATTCCAAATTTTAAAGTCCACAGTACCTTGCCAATAATTCTAGCCCTTTTGTTCTCTAATACCACTACCTATGTCATTTAGACATCTCTAACTTGATTGTTCCATAGTATCTTACCCCACCAAGTGTTTCTTCCTTTCCAAAGTTCCCTCTTATTGAGAGCACCACAATCCTCCTGGCCCCTCAGGCTCACAAACCAGGTGTTATCCTCAGCTCCTCACTATTCTCATGCCCTTATATCCAATCAATTGTCAAGACCTATCTACTTTACCTCTCTTGAATATGCTCCATTCTCTCTGCTGATATTGCCACCACCCTGGTATGGACCCTTATTTTTCACTTCTGGACTACTGCAATGGTCTGTTGATTGGTATGCCTGCCACAAGTAACCCCCCCCCCCCCATTCCACTCCATCCTTCCAAACTGATTTCCTAAAGCTCAAGTTCAACCATGTCTCTCTCTCTCTCTCTCTCTCTCTCTCTCTCTCTCTCTCTCTCTCTCTCTCTCTCACACACACACACACACACACACACACACACACACACACACCTCCCTCCCTCAATGGAATCCACTGGCTTCCTTAATTCAATATAAAACCATCTGATAGTCAAAATCCTTCATAGTCTCATTCTTTATCCCCATCTTTTTAATCTTCTTAAATCTTATATCCCCCTCCCTACCTAACATATTCTTTGATCCAGTGACCCCAGGCTCCTTGCAGTTCCTTGAACAAAACATTCCATCTCTTGGCTCCAGGCATTTTCACTGTCCACCAGCCCTAAAATGCTTTTCTTCATCACCTCCTGATGTCTCTGGCTTCCCTCAAGTCCCAGTTAAAATCCTACCTTCTACAGAAAGCCTTTCCCAATCACTCTTTATTCTACACAGTGCCTCTTCTCTGTTGAGGATTTCCTGTTTATTCCACAGACAGTCTGTTTGCACATAGCTGTTTGTTGTTTGTTCTGTTAGATTGTGAGCTCCTTGCAGGAGTTGTCTTTTTGGTTTTTTTTGTTCTGACCTCAGCACAGTACCTGGCAATGAGTAGGTGCTTAACAAACGGTTATTAACTGACGAACTATAGTAATAAAAGGTCAGCAATGTATTGGACAGAACAGTGGCTAAGTAACTGCTAATCTTTTGTTTGAAGTTATCACTATGATTAACAGTCTTTTCAGATTCATGGGGTGCCACCTTATACATTCACGGAATGAAAAATGCAATGAGGAGAAACAAGTTTCTCCAAATGGAAACCTATGCTGCTACTAATAGCTATCATGTATTTGCTGCATACATGTCTTAGCCTGGGAACATTTTGGGGGTTCTGATGCCAGCAAGAGTCCTGGTGGGCAGTTTGATTGATGCTTTCTGGAGAGAGGGAAAAAGGCATACTGCTCCAATTACTATCTGCTTTAAAATATTTGAAAGTAGCAATCTTATTTGCATAGAAAGTCAGAATAAATGATGCTGAGTAAAGCGAACAGAGCTAGAAGAACATTGTACACAGTAACAATGTGGATGATCAACTATGACTGATTTAGCTCTTCTCAGCAATAAAATGATCCAAGACAATTCCAAAAGACTCATGATGGAAAATGCTATCCACATCCAGAAAAAGAACTATGGAGTTTGAATGCAGATCGAAGCATATTATTTTCACTTGTTTTTTTTTTTTTGTTTGTGGTTTTCCCCTTTTGTTCTGTTTCTTCTTTCACAACATGATTAAAGTGGAAATGTTTCCATGATTGCACACGTATAACCTATATCATATTGCTTGCCGTCTTAGGGAGGGAGGAGGGAATGGAAGGAGAGAGAAAAATTTGGAACCCAATATCTTATAAAAATGAATATTGAAAACCATCTTCACATGTAATTGCAAAAAAAAAAAATACTATTTACAAAAAAAATATAAAAATATAGAGAAAAATAAGAATAATAATAAAAAAGAACACAATGTTAACCAATTCCTCTTTGTATTATTTCTTTGTCAATAGCATTTTGCCTCTCAACTTTTTCAACTATTTCATTTTATCTTCATAACAACCCTGAGTCTGTAGTCACCACAGCTCATAATCTTGGACCTATTTTTTACTCCACTAATATCTCCTACTTCCTATAGGAGGCCAATTTGTACAAAACAGTCTTCTGCAATATCTAATGTGTTCATTTCTTCATAATTTCTATGACAGTCAATATATTCCAGGTACTCATCATCTTATATTTGGACTGCTATAGTAGCCTCCTAGATGCCTTTAGGTGTTCCTCTACATTTAACTACCAAAATAACCTTTCCAAAACACTTTCTATCACATCTCTACTCAAGAAACAACAATGGCTCCTTATTGCCTAGTCTGCGCCATGCTTTTCAAAGCACTATGTAAATCACATGCTACTCTCCTATCCTGACCAGCAACTCTCCAACCTCATCATATTTTATTTCCTGAAAGAGCTCTTCTTTGTCCTCTCTAAACTAATCTCCTTTACTTTGATACACTTATGATCTCATCAATATGAGCATGTTGTCCAGCAGGTATAGGTCAAAACCCATCCATATCTTCTCATTGTCCTTAAAAACATTGTCTTGCTGGTCTCTGTATTTCCTATATCTAGTCAGGAAAAAGTCTTCTCCATTCTTCTTTCTAAATGTTGCTAATACTGATCTTTTTTTTTTCATTTCCATCCTAATCTAAGTTCTTACCACCTAAATTTTAAATGTCTCCTATCATGCCTACTTCTAGTCTTTTTACTCTTTTGATATACATCCATGCTATATTAATCTTCCCAAAACACCAGTCATATCACCACCCTCCTAAGTACTCACTAATACCTACTGGATCTAGCCCAGACCACTGTAGCATAGCAGAAAAAAGCACTACTCTAGCATACAGGAGACCTATTCAGTGGTTCTCTTTTCAACACTTTTTGGCTGTGACATTGAAAAAATCATGTTTTCTAATGTATTATGTGATAACACAAGTTTTCATTCAGCAAACATTTAAGTACCTGCTAGCAGAAAGACACTGTATGAGACATTAGTCACATAAATATAAAAAAGTCAGCTCCTATCAAAAAGTAGATAATTATTTAGGGGAGAGAAAGGTTCACAAATAAATATAATGCAATTTAGTATCAGAAAAATGCACAGGCAAGGTCAAATGGAGAGGCATGAGAGAATGGAGAATGAGGGATCATTTCTAGCTTTAAGGATCTGGAAAGGTCTGGTAGAGGAATGGGCACACTGATAGAAGAGAAGAATTTCCAAAAGTAGATATATAAAAGGAGAATATTTCAGAGATGGGGGTACTGTATGCATGGAAGGAAAGAACAGGATGAGATTGGGAAATGCTTAGTAGATCAATCTGGTTGGAATACAGATTGGTTAAAGTGGAGTAATATGAAATAAGGCTGCAAAAATAGGGTACAGCCATATTGTGGAGTCCTTGAATGCCAGGTTAAGAAGCCTAAATTTTACTCTATAGGCTAATATGAAGGCACTGAAATTTTCTGAGCAGGGGAATGACAAGATCAGATTTATTCATTAGAGTGATAACTTTGATGGAGTTGGCAAGTATGTTCTAGAGCACAGAGATCAAGAAATATACTGCCTTAGTTGACTGGAATAGGAATGGGAATAGAATGGGTGATCACGACGTCTATTCCAGTTTAAGATCTATGGTGCCACTGAACTAAGTTCAATTAAACAAATAATCTTTAAGTACTTACTGGATACATGGAATGTTAAACGGATATATCACTCATATTAAGAAATACGGTTGAGGAGATTTAAAAAACCCAGCATATGAAAAAGAAAGTTCTTCATAATTTTACGACAATATTGTGGCAGAGCACGGGGCACTTTTACATTACTGTAAAAACCATTGGCTTTCTCATGCCAAATTACATTCAAAGATGTTTGAGTTAAAAGAAGAATTTGCCATTCTTCTTAGTGATAGCAATAATGAGGAAGCAAATTCATTTTATAACAAACATGGCCAACAGAACTCATACATTTGGTGGATATTTTTAAAACTGAGTACTCTAAATAAATCAGTCAATGAAAAGGTCTCAAACTTTATCCAAAAAGATGAAGTCACTCCACTTATGATAAAATTAGAGATAGCAATAACAAATTTACAAAGCAATATGTAGTGTATTTCCGAACACAAAGGATAATGTGTCTTGCAAATGAAATAGGAGAAAGTGAATATCTATTTATATATCACTTGACTGGTATATAAAAGTAATTTTAATTTTATTTTAATGATCCTGATATTTCTAAAAATCAGTGGATAAGAAACTATTTGTCATAGCCAACCAGGATGCAATTGGTCTTAACTCCATCCGAACAAAAACGTTAACTATACTTGCCTTGTGATAAGAATTCAAAATGTTATATGTTAAACAGGATTTTTTGCTACAGTTGTTATAAATATACCACTTACTTAGTGGTTGAATAAGAATTACAAGTAACAATAATAGTGACACCACATTTTGAGCAACTTTGCATTGTATAACAAACTACATACTATATTACATATAATATATTATATAATATCTATATTATATATATAATGTAACAATGGTAAAGGTTTTAAAATAAACATACATCTGTTATTTTGTTACTTCTTAAGATTTATTTGGATATTATGAAATTATAATGAACTAAATTTCACTTGAATAAAATATAAAGTGAAATTATTTTTGTGTATTGATTTAAAAGTGATGATTTTTTAAAATAAAAAATGGGGACAGAGCAGTGCCCAAACCATATGCCTAGTACAATGCTGGACTCAAAGTTCAGTTAATCTTTTGAAAAACACAAGTGGTCTAGCTCATGGGGAAAAGAAAATAATATATAATTAGGGTTTTCTAAAGAATAGCCCCTAATTTTTTCAATACTTACTGAACTGAACAATTTATCTGAATGGCTCAAAACAGAGCAGATAATACGAGGCTTAGAAATACAACATATTAGACCCCAGAGAAAGGAAAAGGAACTCTAATAAGCTATAGGACAACTATAGGATACTTGTAGTAAAGGTCAGTCAGCCAACAAGGTAGTTAGCTCACTACTGCTACCTGAGAATTTTGACACAAGATTTTAGAATTGCCAGAAGTGGTCAAAGCACCATTGGACACCACAATACCATGTTAGGTATATTCTGGGCTTGTTTGATTCACCAAAGCCTTGGGAACAAATCTGCAACGACCTGTCCATTTCAGCTTTTTTTCTAAATTTAATGACCCTAGTGGGAGGTTGGAAAGACTATTTTATTAAACAATGATGTAGGGGAAGGAAGGAAACAACTGGTTTGAATGACAGCTGCCCACTCTCCTGAAAGAAAAAGAATCTGCTAACAGGATATAGTTCCATATTCTTGGATATATACAACCTTATGTAATATGAATAATGTTCATCCTTCCCTTTTGAAATGGAATAGGCTAATCTAGAAAATGGTTTGTAACAAAAAAAAACCCAAATCTATATTAAAATTATAAACTTTTATCCATTTCCAAGAACTAGAGTTGAACTTATTTTAACTTCAAATAAGGCTGTGTGATAACTTAACTAAAGTGTTTACAATTATGAAGTTACTGTATAAACATAATTCAAATGATCCTCATTCTGGCAGATACACATATGTCACGGTTCAGAAGCTGAGTTCAGACAAAACAATTTTATGCAAAGGCTAACAAACATATGGGATAAGTTACCAAAAGAGAGTTGCTGAAGCAAGGAACACCAATATGTTCCATTGAGAGCAAGATGGGGTTTTATATAAGATGAAAAAAGAAAATTACTTAAGAGAAGATGATCAACCACATCTAAGATTATTTAAATTAGTCACAATTTCCACTATTGATATAGGTGCTGAAGTATATTCTTGTAATTTTATAACCATTTATTATAATGAAAAATCAACATTTGATTTTTGTCTTTCTTAAATACATTTGTTATTGAAGGTTTTTTTTTTTAATCACTTTATAATAATCGCTACTATATATTCTTTTTGGGAATGAGATATGTTTAAAAGAGTGCATTATTAGAAATGATATTCCTCTAACACAGGACTTGAAGATGAAAAAATTGATGCCCAGTGTTTCTATAGTGACTCATCAAGTTACAAAGAAGGATTCTGAATCTAATAGAGAAAGGAAGTGTAATTTGTGGATTCCACGAATAAACATTTCCTTGCAGCTTGGTGTTATATTTGTAGTGCCATTATTTTAGGAAGGCAACATAGTATAAAGGAGGCACTGACTAGGCTTGAAATGAGAAGATTCCATTTCAAATGCTGGCTCCATCATTTATTACCTGTGTGATCATGGGCAAGTAATTTAATCTTCTGCAGCTCAGCTGCCTCATCTGTAAAATGGGGATAATAACACTTGTACTGCCTACCTGAGAGCCTTTTGATAAAGGGAAGTTATTTCTAAACCATTCCGCACTCTCTAAACATGAACTATTATTTGGAGTTTAGTTGAGATCCATTAAAGTGGTTGGGAAATCAAGTAGGAATGAGTGGAGAAAGTTGAACAATAATCGCTGCAATTTGTGAGGATAAAAGATAAACAGTATGTCTCAAAGCTTTATACACTGACAACAAAGTGTTTCAGAGGAAATAAACATTACCATTTATCCTAGGCCAGGCACTCTACCGGAGATAACAGAAAAAAAAAAAAACCCAACTCTTGTATACTATTATCAAGTGACAAACATACACATATAAGTATACATATATGTACGTATATTAAGTACCCTGAAGAGCAAAACATGGTTCTAAGGACCATTCTCTGAGGGAGGAGAACAACTCTGTAAACATGAGACTCTACTTTATAATAGTCCTTTGCAATGAGACTTTACCTTTATTTTGATAACTATCCCTAAAAATGAGTAGAAGGCAGAGCACAGTGCCGGTGTTAGGTAAAAAGATGAAAAAAGGAACAATCCTGACCATAGAGTTTATAGTTTGGTGGAGGATATAACATACAAGTAAAATTAAAATAACATCTGAAATGAGATTTAACAACAAATACTGTTTCAAAAGATAGGGATGAGACAGAGTGGGGATAGATAGCTGCATTACAGGTATAGGAAACAACATGAGCAAAGGCAAAGAGGCAAGAAAGCCAGAGAAGATGAATGGAAGACAATCGTCCAGCTTGGTTGGAGTACAGAATATACAAGGAGGGAATGGTATGAGACGCAGCATGAAAGGTAGAGGGAAGCCAGACACAGAGGGTATCAAATGCCAGGGCAAGGAATATGAATTTTGTTTGGTAGGAAACAGGAAAACACTGAAAAGATTTAAACACAGGAATAACACGACCAGATCTATATATAAATAAAATTAATAATAACAGCAATAATAATATAGAGCTTACTATGTGCCAGGCACTGTGTTAGACACTTGAAAATTATTATCTCATTTGACCCTCAGAACAAGCCTTACAGGTAAGCGCTATTATTACTTTCATTTTACAGATGAGGAAACTGAGACAAACAGGTTAAGTGACTTGCTCAGAATCACACAGATAGTAAGTGTCTGAGGCCAAAGTAAGAAATGTCAGGTCTCCCTGGTTCTAAGCCAGGCACTCTACATCCACTGGAGATCGAACTGCCAAATTAATCTGGAATAACTGTAAAGGAAGGATTACAAGAGTGAGACCAGAGTCTACCAGACCAGTTGGGAATACTGTGCAAGGATTTAGGTACTTGGCAATAACTGTCTCTCCTTAGATGGTAGGAGAGTGGAAGGGTTGAATGCTGTCCAGGTAGAATCATTAGGTATCCACGAAGTCATACTATAATGTCACAATACGGTGTGGAGGTAACCCTGGGATTTTCAAGGTTATGACAACAAAATAAAGCTGCAGCAGGCTCTATAAGTTAGAAAAGCTTCAGTCATGGTCCTGGTAAAAAAATTAGGTGAGCTGTCCAAGGGCCAACCCACAGAATGGTGATGAATTCTTTCACCATGACAACCCATTAATCAAAGAAAGATTTTTAAAAATAGCCTTCAATCCTGAATAACTTCCACAGAGACAGTGGTGGAGCAATAGAAAAGGGATCATAGGAACCTAAGAATCATATTGTTTTGACCACCCACAAACATTAAATAAACTGTAGGGCCTCTGGTCTGGTGGTCAATGAAGTGAAATACTACTAGAAGAACTGGAACACATCAATATAATTATTATTGTCAGAATAAATGAAAACAAAAGGAAGATCTCAACAAAAAGGAGACTAACCCACAGATTCTATTTGTTGAGGCAAACAAAGAAATTCGTAGGATCCCATATCACCTACCTAGAGCTAGAATAGATTTCTGAAGCTACCTAATCTAACTCCTGAGTTTTAGAGGTGAGGAAACTTGAGGCCAAGTAGCAGAGGCAGAATTTGAATTCAGGTCTCTGATTTCAAATTCAGCACTCAATCCACTACATTTCCGTGTATAGCTGATAGGCAACAACACACATCATTCTGTGGGATATGTGTTCATCTCACCTTGTAGGAATGATCAGAAGCATATACAAAAAGATCATAAAGAATGGGCACTTCTGTACTACCACCTGTTGCAAATGAGAAGCTAGAGAAACTCTGTGAAGACTCTGATTTCCAGACTAAGGTACCATATACTGCAATCCTTGGTGACCTCAATACTAAGACAAGCACAACAGAGGATGAAGAAAACTATATTGGTAAATATAATCCTGGGTTGAGAAATGAAAGCAGACAAGTGTTTACAGATCACATAGATGATCTATCCATACTTTCTTTTAGAAGAGGCAGAAGGTGATGAACATGGTAAGTAGCAGAAGACATCTTTATGGATGAAACTGATTACATCACACTGGACAGGAAACAGTTATTTGATAAGAGCTTGTTTCATTTTTAAAGTTTATGGTTGTATTGTTCTAGGGGTCCTCCCAAAAGTTTATTTCTATGGTTTTCCTCTTTTTTATTCTAAACAACTGGGGAGAGGAGGATGGAGGGATTGGAAACAAGAGATATGAGTATACATAAAAACCAAGATCAGGAAGATAAGGGAGGGATCTTTAGAGTGGAGGGTGAAGGAATAGGTAAAAAGGGATAGAAGGTGGCGGCATATGAGCAGCAACATATCGCAGCTCTCACATAGCCATCCCAAAATACCCATAAAATATGACTCTAAACTAATCCTAGAACTCCAAAACGCACACAAATATACTTTCCACTAAAGTCAGCTCAGGCAGGAGGAACCACATCAGCACTGTGAACCGAAACCAGCCTGGCCTGAAGGCCTGGCTGAGCCCCGCAGGGCGGCTGGACGTGAGGAGCTGATGTGAGCGGATTAGTGCCAGCTGCGAGCAGCGTTCAGAACTAGGTCAGTGGAGCT
>JAQQSV010002450.1:13727-27553 GCA_028646515.1 Pseudochirops corinnae
GTTTATTGGAAGCCCCTGGTGGGGGAGCTCTGGCTGCACTCTCCTCTTCCCTCTCTTTGTCATGATCTTTCTTTTCCCCAAAGAAGGAATTTAGGGTTTGGTTGCTGTTCTTACTTTGCTTCTTATGCTTATTCTTACTCAGGGTTGGTCAGTCCGTGATTTTTTTTTTTAAAATATCTGTGGGGCTCTGCTTCCAGCAAGCTCCACTGACCTAGTTCTGAACGCTGCTCGCAGCTGGCACTAATCCGCTCACATCAGCTCCTCACGTCCAGCCGCCCTGCGGGGCTCAGCCAGGCCTTCAGGCCAGGCTGGTTTCGGTTCACAGTGCTGATGTGGTTCCTCCTGCCTGAGCTGACTTTAGTGGAAAGTATATTTGTGTGCGTTTTGGAGTTCTAGGATTAGTTTAGAGTCATATTTTATGGGTATTTTGGGATGGCTATGTGAGAGCTGCGATATGTTGCTGCTCATATGCCGCCACCTTCTATCCCTTTTTACCTATTCCTTCACCCTCCACTCTAAAGATCCCTCCCTTATCTTCCTGATCTTGGTTTTTATGTATACTCATATCTCTTGTTTCCAATCCCTCCATCCTCCTCTCCCCAGTTGTTTAGAATAAAAAAGAGGAAAACCATAGAAATAAACTTTTGGGAGGACCCCTAGAACAATACAACCATAAACTTTAAAAATGAAACAAGCTCTTATCAAATAACTGTTTCCTGTCCAGTGTGATGTAATCAGTTTCATCCATAAAGATGTCTTCTGCTACTTACCATGTTCATCACCTTCTGCCTCTTCTAAAAGAAAGTATGGATAGATCATCTATGTGATCTGTAAACACTTGTCTGCTTTCATTTCTCAACCCAGGATTATATTTACCAATATAGTTTTCTTCATCCTCTGTTGTGCTTGTCTTAGTATTGAGGTCACCAAGGATTGCAGTATATGGTACCTTAGTCTGGAAATCAGAGTCTTCACAGAGTTTCTCTAGCTTCTCATTTGCAACAGGTGGTAGTACAGAAGTGCCCATTCTTTATGATCTTTTTGTATATGCTTCTGATCATTCCTACAAGGTGAGATGAACACATATCCCACAGAATGATGTGTGTTGTTGCCTATCAGCTATACACGGAAATGTAGTGGATTGAGTGCTGAATTTGAAATCAGAGACCTGAATTCAAATTCTGCCTCTGCTACTTGGCCTCAAGTTTCCTCACCTCTAAAACTCAGGAGTTAGATTAGGTAGCTTCAGAAATCTATTCTAGCTCTAGGTAGGTGATATGGGATCCTACGAATTTCTTTGTTTGCCTCAACAAATAGAATCTGTGGGTTAGTCTCCTTTTTGTTGAGATCTTCCTTTTGTTTTCATTTATTCTGACAATAATAATTATATTGATGTGTTCCAGTTCTTCTAGTAGTATTTCACTTCATTGACCACCAGACCAGAGGCCCTACAGTTTATTTAATGTTTGTGGGTGGTCAAAACAATATGATTCTTAGGTTCCTATGATCCCTTTTCTATTGCTCCACCACTGTCTCTGTGGAAGTTATTCAGGATTGAAGGCTATTTTTAAAAATCTTTCTTTGATTAATGGGTTGTCATGGTGAAAGAATTCATCACCATTCTGTGGGTTGGCCCTTGGACAGCTCACCTAATTTTTTTACCAGGACCATGACTGAAGCTTTTCTAACTTATAGAGCCTGCTGCAGCTTTATTTTGTTGTCATAACCTTGAAAATCCCAGGGTTACCTCCACACCGTATTGTGACATTATAGTATGACTTCGTGGATACCTAATGATTCTACCTGGACAGCATTCAACCCTTCCACTCTCCTACCATCTAAGGAGAGACAGTTATTGCCAAGTACCTAAATCCTTGCACAGTATTCCCAACTGGTCTGGTAGACTCTGGTCTCACTCTTGTAATCCTTCCTTTACAGTTATTCCAGATTAATTTGGCAGTTCGATCTCCAGTGGATGTAGAGTGCCTGGCTTAGAACCAGGGAGACCTGACATTTCTTACTTTGGCCTCAGACACTTACTATCTGTGTGATTCTGAGCAAGTCACTTAACCTGTTTGTCTCAGTTTCCTCATCTGTAAAATGAAAGTAATAATAGCGCTTACCTGTAAGGCTTGTTCTGAGGGTCAAATGAGATAATAATTTTCAAGTGTCTAACACAGTGCCTGGCACATAGTAAGCTCTATATTATTATTGCTGTTATTATTAATTTTATTTATATATAGATCTGGTCGTGTTATTCCTGTGTTTAAATCTTTTCAGTGTTTTCCTGTTTCCTACCAAACAAAATTCATATTCCTTGCCCTGGCATTTGATACCCTCTGTGTCTGGCTTCCCTCTACCTTTCATGCTGCGTCTCATACCATTCCCTCCTTGTATATTCTGTACTCCAACCAAGCTGGACGATTGTCTTCCATTCATCTTCTCTGGCTTTCTTGCCTCTTTGCCTTTGCTCATGTTGTTTCCTATACCTGTAATGCAGCTATCTATCCCCACTCTGTCTCATCCCTATCTTTTGAAACAGTATTTGTTGTTAAATCTCATTTCAGATGTTATTTTAATTTTACTTGTATGTTATATCCTCCACCAAACTATAAACTCTATGGTCAGGATTGTTCCTTTTTTCATCTTTTTACCTAACACCGGCACTGTGCTCTGCCTTCTACTCATTTTTAGGGATAGTTATCAAAATAAAGGTAAAGTCTCATTGCAAAGGACTATTATAAAGTAGAGTCTCATGTTTACAGAGTTGTTCTCCTCCCTCAGAGAATGGTCCTTAGAACCATGTTTTGCTCTTCAGGGTACTTAATATACGTACATATATGTATACTTATATGTGTATGTTTGTCACTTGATAATAGTATACAAGAGTTGGGTTTTTTTTTTTTTCTGTTATCTCCGGTAGAGTGCCTGGCCTAGGATAAATGGTAATGTTTATTTCCTCTGAAACACTTTGTTGTCAGTGTATAAAGCTTTGAGACATACTGTTTATCTTTTATCCTCACAAATTGCAGCGATTATTGTTCAACTTTCTCCACTCATTCCTACTTGATTTCCCAACCACTTTAATGGATCTCAACTAAACTCCAAATAATAGTTCATGTTTAGAGAGTGCGGAATGGTTTAGAAATAACTTCCCTTTATCAAAAGGCTCTCAGGTAGGCAGTACAAGTGTTATTATCCCCATTTTACAGATGAGGCAGCTGAGCTGCAGAAGATTAAATTACTTGCCCATGATCACACAGGTAATAAATGATGGAGCCAGCATTTGAAATGGAATCTTCTCATTTCAAGCCTAGTCAGTGCCTCCTTTATACTATGTTGCCTTCCTAAAATAATGGCACTACAAATATAACACCAAGCTGCAAGGAAATGTTTATTCGTGGAATCCACAAATTACACTTCCTTTCTCTATTAGATTCAGAATCCTTCTTTGTAACTTGATGAGTCACTATAGAAACACTGGGCATCAATTTTTTCATCTTCAAGTCCTGTGTTAGAGGAATATCATTTCTAATAATGCACTCTTTTAAACATATCTCATTCCCAAAAAGAATATATAGTAGCGATTATTATAAAGTGATTAAAAAAAAAAACCTTCAATAACAAATGTATTTAAGAAAGACAAAAATCAAATGTTGATTTTTCATTATAATAAATGGTTATAAAATTACAAGAATATACTTCAGCACCTATATCAATAGTGGAAATTGTGACTAATTTAAATAATCTTAGATGTGGTTGATCATCTTCTCTTAAGTAATTTTCTTTTTTCATCTTATATAAAACCCCATCTTGCTCTCAATGGAACATATTGGTGTTCCTTGCTTCAGCAACTCTCTTTTGGTAACTTATCCCATATGTTTGTTAGCCTTTGCATAAAATTGTTTTGTCTGAACTCAGCTTCTGAACCGTGACATATGTGTATCTGCCAGAATGAGGATCATTTGAATTATGTTTATACAGTAACTTCATAATTGTAAACACTTTAGTTAAGTTATCACACAGCCTTATTTGAAGTTAAAATAAGTTCAACTCTAGTTCTTGGAAATGGATAAAAGTTTATAATTTTAATATAGATTTGGGTTTTTTTTTGTTACAAACCATTTTCTAGATTAGCCTATTCCATTTCAAAAGGGAAGGATGAACATTATTCATATTACATAAGGTTGTATATATCCAAGAATATGGAACTATATCCTGTTAGCAGATTCTTTTTCTTTCAGGAGAGTGGGCAGCTGTCATTCAAACCAGTTGTTTCCTTCCTTCCCCTACATCATTGTTTAATAAAATAGTCTTTCCAACCTCCCACTAGGGTCATTAAATTTAGAAAAAAAGCTGAAATGGACAGGTCGTTGCAGATTTGTTCCCAAGGCTTTGGTGAATCAAACAAGCCCAGAATATACCTAACATGGTATTGTGGTGTCCAATGGTGCTTTGACCACTTCTGGCAATTCTAAAATCTTGTGTCAAAATTCTCAGGTAGCAGTAGTGAGCTAACTACCTTGTTGGCTGACTGACCTTTACTACAAGTATCCTATAGTTGTCCTATAGCTTATTAGAGTTCCTTTTCCTTTCTCTGGGGTCTAATATGTTGTATTTCTAAGCCTCGTATTATCTGCTCTGTTTTGAGCCATTCAGATAAATTGTTCAGTTCAGTAAGTATTGAAAAAATTAGGGGCTATTCTTTAGAAAACCCTAATTATATATTATTTTCTTTTCCCCATGAGCTAGACCACTTGTGTTTTTCAAAAGATTAACTGAACTTTGAGTCCAGCATTGTACTAGGCATATGGTTTGGGCACTGCTCTGTCCCCATTTTTTATTTTAAAAAATCATCACTTTTAAATCAATACACAAAAATAATTTCACTTTATATTTTATTCAAGTGAAATTTAGTTCATTATAATTTCATAATATCCAAATAAATCTTAAGAAGTAACAAAATAACAGATGTATGTTTATTTTAAAACCTTTACCATTGTTACATTATATATATAATATAGATATTATATAATATATTATATGTAATATAGTATGTAGTTTGTTATACAATGCAAAGTTGCTCAAAATGTGGTGTCACTATTATTGTTACTTGTAATTCTTATTCAACCACTAAGTAAGTGGTATATTTATAACAACTGTAGCAAAAAATCCTGTTTAACATATAACATTTTGAATTCTTATCACAAGGCAAGTATAGTTAACGTTTTTGTTCGGATGGAGTTAAGACCAATTGCATCCTGGTTGGCTATGACAAATAGTTTCTTATCCACTGATTTTTAGAAATATCAGGATCATTAAAATAAAATTAAAATTACTTTTATATACCAGTCAAGTGATATATAAATAGATATTCACTTTCTCCTATTTCATTTGCAAGACACATTATCCTTTGTGTTCGGAAATACACTACATATTGCTTTGTAAATTTGTTATTGCTATCTCTAATTTTATCATAAGTGGAGTGACTTCATCTTTTTGGATAAAGTTTGAGACCTTTTCATTGACTGATTTATTTAGAGTACTCAGTTTTAAAAATATCCACCAAATGTATGAGTTCTGTTGGCCATGTTTGTTA
Source organism: Pseudochirops corinnae (assembly GCA_028646515.1). NCBI lineage: Eukaryota > Metazoa > Chordata > Mammalia > Diprotodontia > Pseudocheiridae > Pseudochirops > Pseudochirops corinnae. Next base: position 19,327 of record JAQQSV010002450.1, read on the forward strand.
TAAAATGAATTTGCTTCCTCATTATTGCTATCACTAAGAAGAATGGCAAATTCTTCTTTTAACTCAAACATCTTTGAATGTAATTTGGCATGAGAAAGCCAATGGTTTTTACAGTAATGTAAAAGTGCCCCGTGCTCTGCCACAATATTGTCGTAAAATTATGAAGAACTTTCTTTTTCATATGCTGGGTTTTTTAAATCTCCTCAACCGTATTTCTTAATATGAGTGATATATCCGTTTAACATTCCATGTATCCAGTAAGTACTTAAAGATTATTTGTTTAATTGAACTTAGTTCAGTGGCACCATAGATCTTAAACTGGAATAGACGTCGTGATCACCCATTCTATTCCCATTCCTATTCCAGTCAACTAAGGCAGTATATTTCTTGATCTCTGTGCTCTAGAACATACTTGCCAACTCCATCAAAGTTATCACTCTAATGAATAAATCTGATCTTGTCATTCCCCTGCTCAGAAAATTTCAGTGCCTTCATATTAGCCTATAGAGTAAAATTTAGGCTTCTTAACCTGGCATTCAAGGACTCCACAATATGGCTGTACCCTATTTTTGCAGCCTTATTTCATATTACTCCACTTTAACCAATCTGTATTCCAACCAGATTGATCTACTAAGCATTTCCCAATCTCATCCTGTTCTTTCCTTCCATGCATACAGTACCCCCATCTCTGAAATATTCTCCTTTTATATATCTACTTTTGGAAATTCTTCTCTTCTATCAGTGTGCCCATTCCTCTACCAGACCTTTCCAGATCCTTAAAGCTAGAAATGATCCCTCATTCTCCATTCTCTCATGCCTCTCCATTTGACCTTGCCTGTGCATTTTTCTGATACTAAATTGCATTATATTTATTTGTGAACCTTTCTCTCCCCTAAATAATTATCTACTTTTTGATAGGAGCTGACTTTTTTATATTTATGTGACTAATGTCTCATACAGTGTCTTTCTGCTAGCAGGTACTTAAATGTTTGCTGAATGAAAACTTGTGTTATCACATAATACATTAGAAAACATGATTTTTTCAATGTCACAGCCAAAAAGTGTTGAAAAGAGAACCACTGAATAGGTCTCCTGTATGCTAGAGTAGTGCTTTTTTCTGCTATGCTACAGTGGTCTGGGCTAGATCCAGTAGGTATTAGTGAGTACTTAGGAGGGTGGTGATATGACTGGTGTTTTGGGAAGATTAATATAGCATGGATGTATATCAAAAGAGTAAAAAGACTAGAAGTAGGCATGATAGGAGACATTTAAAATTTAGGTGGTAAGAACTTAGATTAGGATGGAAATGAAAAAAAAAAGATCAGTATTAGCAACATTTAGAAAGAAGAATGGAGAAGACTTTTTCCTGACTAGATATAGGAAATACAGAGACCAGCAAGACAATGTTTTTAAGGACAATGAGAAGATATGGATGGGTTTTGACCTATACCTGCTGGACAACATGCTCATATTGATGAGATCATAAGTGTATCAAAGTAAAGGAGATTAGTTTAGAGAGGACAAAGAAGAGCTCTTTCAGGAAATAAAATATGATGAGGTTGGAGAGTTGCTGGTCAGGATAGGAGAGTAGCATGTGATTTACATAGTGCTTTGAAAAGCATGGCGCAGACTAGGCAATAAGGAGCCATTGTTGTTTCTTGAGTAGAGATGTGATAGAAAGTGTTTTGGAAAGGTTATTTTGGTAGTTAAATGTAGAGGAACACCTAAAGGCATCTAGGAGGCTACTATAGCAGTCCAAATATAAGATGATGAGTACCTGGAATATATTGACTGTCATAGAAATTATGAAGAAATGAACACATTAGATATTGCAGAAGACTGTTTTGTACAAATTGGCCTCCTATAGGAAGTAGGAGATATTAGTGGAGTAAAAAATAGGTCCAAGATTATGAGCTGTGGTGACTACAGACTCAGGGTTGTTATGAAGATAAAATGAAATAGTTGAAAAAGTTGAGAGGCAAAATGCTATTGACAAAGAAATAATACAAAGAGGAATTGGTTAACATTGTGTTCTTTTTTATTATTATTCTTATTTTTCTCTATATTTTTATATTTTTTTTGTAAATAGTATTTTTTTTTTTTGCAATTACATGTGAAGATGGTTTTCAATATTCATTTTTATAAGATATTGGGTTCCAAATTTTTCTCTCTCCTTCCATTCCCTCCTCCCTCCCTAAGACGGCAAGCAATATGATATAGGTTATACGTGTGCAATCATGGAAACATTTCCACTTTAATCATGTTGTGAAAGAAGAAACAGAACAAAAGGGGAAAACCACAAACAAAAAAAAAAAAACAAGTGAAAATAATATGCTTCGATCTGCATTCAAACTCCATAGTTCTTTTTCTGGATGTGGATAGCATTTTCCATCATGAGTCTTTTGGAATTGTCTTGGATCATTTTATTGCTGAGAAGAGCTAAATCAGTCATAGTTGATCATCCACATTGTTACTGTGTACAATGTTCTTCTAGCTCTGTTCGCTTTACTCAGCATCATTTATTCTGACTTTCTATGCAAATAAGATTGCTACTTTCAAATATTTTAAAGCAGATAGTAATTGGAGCAGTATGCCTTTTTCCCTCTCTCCAGAAAGCATCAATCAAACTGCCCACCAGGACTCTTGCTGGCATCAGAACCCCCAAAATGTTCCCAGGCTAAGACATGTATGCAGCAAATACATGATAGCTATTAGTAGCAGCATAGGTTTCCATTTGGAGAAACTTGTTTCTCCTCATTGCATTTTTCATTCCGTGAATGTATAAGGTGGCACCCCATGAATCTGAAAAGACTGTTAATCATAGTGATAACTTCAAACAAAAGATTAGCAGTTACTTAGCCACTGTTCTGTCCAATACATTGCTGACCTTTTATTACTATAGTTCGTCAGTTAATAACCGTTTGTTAAGCACCTACTCATTGCCAGGTACTGTGCTGAGGTCAGAACAAAAAAAACCAAAAAGACAACTCCTGCAAGGAGCTCACAATCTAACAGAACAAACAACAAACAGCTATGTGCAAACAGACTGTCTGTGGAATAAACAGGAAATCCTCAACAGAGAAGAGGCACTGTGTAGAATAAAGAGTGATTGGGAAAGGCTTTCTGTAGAAGGTAGGATTTTAACTGGGACTTGAGGGAAGCCAGAGACATCAGGAGGTGATGAAGAAAAGCATTTTAGGGCTGGTGGACAGTGAAAATGCCTGGAGCCAAGAGATGGAATGTTTTGTTCAAGGAACTGCAAGGAGCCTGGGGTCACTGGATCAAAGAATATGTTAGGTAGGGAGGGGGATATAAGATTTAAGAAGATTAAAAAGATGGGGATAAAGAATGAGACTATGAAGGATTTTGACTATCAGATGGTTTTATATTGAATTAAGGAAGCCAGTGGATTCCATTGAGGGAGGGAGGTGTGTGTGTGTGTGTGTGTGTGTGTGTGTGTGTGTGTGTGAGAGAGAGAGAGAGAGAGAGAGAGAGAGAGAGAGAGAGAGAGAGAGAGAGAGAGACATGGTTGAACTTGAGCTTTAGGAAATCAGTTTGGAAGGATGGAGTGGAATGGGGGGGGGGGGGTTACTTGTGGCAGGCATACCAATCAACAGACCATTGCAGTAGTCCAGAAGTGAAAAATAAGGGTCCATACCAGGGTGGTGGCAATATCAGCAGAGAGAATGGAGCATATTCAAGAGAGGTAAAGTAGATAGGTCTTGACAATTGATTGGATATAAGGGCATGAGAATAGTGAGGAGCTGAGGATAACACCTGGTTTGTGAGCCTGAGGGGCCAGGAGGATTGTGGTGCTCTCAATAAGAGGGAACTTTGGAAAGGAAGAAACACTTGGTGGGGTAAGATACTATGGAACAATCAAGTTAGAGATGTCTAAATGACATAGGTAGTGGTATTAGAGAACAAAAGGGCTAGAATTATTGGCAAGGTACTGTGGACTTTAAAATTTGGAATTTTTCTTGATATTTTTTCTGATTTCATCTCTTGGTTAATGGGTTCCATTATAGTGAGAAAATTCTTATGTTTTCCCATTCCTTTACTAAAGAATTTTTATGCTATTTCCCCTCTTTCATCTCAGAAGTTGTTTAATCCATGAATATCCTTAGTATAGGTAACTAGACCATTATGAATGAATTCTTCCTTTATTATTTTTTTAAAAATTTAAGTATGGTTGCAGTTTGATATCCTTTAAAAAGAAAAAATCTGATACTGACTTATCAGTCATAAGCATGAGCCATAACAACAACAAAAATCCATTGATGAAATGTATGTTTGACTAAGAAAAATTTCAGGGTCATATCTGTTCCAACCTTTACATTACCTTCTGTTTATGTTGTATCCAATGGGTAAGTTATAATAAGTTATAATAACTTTTTAGATTTATTAATTATTGCAGGGATTTTTTGTTTAATAAACATCTGGATTGGATAACTTGCCAGCATTGTTTTGAACAGTCCTTGACATAATAGAAATTTGGATAGTTTCTACTGGTAGGCAGAAATATGTGGATTTAACTGAAGTAACTGTCTATTAGTTTAGGGAGTTGGATTTTTCAATAATCTGTGTAAAATGAGGCAAATATGTTTGTATTAATGTATTGTGGTAGCCTTCTCAAGGAGTTTAGAACATCTCTTGTCTTTCTCTCTATCCCAACTCTGCTTTTATACTTGAAGATTTCAGTTTATATATTCTTGACCCTTTGTGAGACCTTATTTCCCAGTTCATCAAAGATTCTCAGCTCCCAAGATCTCTTTCAGCCACACATAAAGATGGTTGTTCCTTGATTTCATCATCAACCACAAGTATTCTATTTCCACCATCCTTATTTGAAATAATCGTCCATCTTTCCTTCTTTTCCTGTGCTTTATCTCCATTTAAAACAATTTTCTTTCTTCACCAAAACTTCTGGGCTGTCAGTTTTGTTCTGACCTTATTTTCTTCTTTACGCTATAGTTAATCAGATTAGCTTTCCACCATCTTACTACCGTTGAGTCCTACTCATCTTTTTCAAAACCCCTACTCTCAATCACTTCCACCATCAATCTGTTTATCTCCTGGGGTTTATGGGGTGTCCAGGAGGACTAGCACCTCTGGGGTGAAGACTTGCCAAGCCCTTTTCAGGGCTCTTCATTCACCTTTGATGTCCACCTTCACCCAACATTCACCTTTGGCTTCAAGAAACTGTAGCATGTGCAATAGCCACACACTGATAAACCATCTCAGCACATAGGCTGAAGCAGGTTGAGGGTAACCGATAGATCTCAAACCCATTGGTGAGTTAGATGGATGTCTAGGATGAACATGTGAAGACTTCCCCTGATGAAACGGGCAGATGAAAACAATTTGTTCCAATGGCCATAAAGGTGACTGAAGCAGGTATTGTGGAGTGCTTAGAGCTTGGTCAGACATTGAAGACACTAACTTCATCCACTTCATCCAGGGCCACCACCAGTCATCCTGACTTTTGTCTTGCCATTTGGATTTTGATGACTCTGGAAGAGACAGTGAGGTTGATGACTTTGTGTAACTCTGTCTCACTTAAATCCAGTTTATGTGCAAGTCAAGACATCACCCATGAAATCACTAGTTCTCTTGAAAAACAAAGACCAAGCCACAACAATTCAATTCCTGTATGCATGCTACCAAGCATTGGTGAAAGAAGTTGCATAAGCATGTGGACTGGGTCCACTACAAATTTATTTATATTATGTAAGTTTCATCTGTGAGGTAGCTATTGTATTCCAATCCATTACTCTTCTGATTCACTTTATCTCACTCCCCCTCATCTTTGTTCCAAACCTTTTCTTTCTTCTAGCTCCCCAGACAAGACTGCCTCCTCAGGAGAAGTTGCCTCTTGCTTCACTAATAAAATGGAGGCTATCTGTCCGGAGCTCTCTCTTCTCTCCATCTCTGTATGTCAGACCACCTCTACATGATCTCCTACTCTTTCCTTCCTTCTCGTAGTCTTTTTTAAAATTTATTTATTTTTATTTTTCACCATTCATTTCCACAAGATTTTGAGTTACAAATTTTCTCCTACCCCCACCCCAAAATAGCGAGCCTACTGAATACCCCTTCCCCCAATCTGTTCTTTCTTATATCCTCCCCCTCTAACTTTCTAGTAGGGCAAGATGGATTCCTATACCCCAGTGCCTGTATATCTCATTTCCCAGGTGCATGTAAAAAACATTTTTTTTAACATTTGTTTTTAAAGCTTAGAATTCCAGATTCTTTCCCTTCTTCCCTCCTCACCCACCGCCACTGGGAAGATAAACAGTTCAATATAGGTTATACATGTGTAGTCACCCAAAACGTTTCCATCAGTAGATGCATTGTGAAAGAATAACTATATTTCCCTACATCCTATCGCACCCCCCCACTTATTCTATTTTCTACTTTGACCTTGTCCCTTTTCAAAAATGTATGCTTCTAACTACTCCTTCTCATAGTCTTGAAGAAGTTCTGTCCCTTCTTGCAGTTGCTAACCTCTGCATGGGCCCGTGATCCCATTCCCTTGGGTCTCCTCCATAAATGTGCTGCTTCTCTCATCCTACTCAGTACTTTTCAGTTTCTTTTTATCTACTGACTCCCTCTCTACTGCTTACAAAGATGACTAGATCTCTCCTAACCTTAAAAAAAATGATGACAACTTGACCATACCATCTCCTTAATTTATGATCTCATATCTCTCCTTCCTTTGACAGCCAAATTCTTTTTTGAAAAGTTTCCATTCTCTTTGCCTGCTCTATTGAAACTGTTATCTTCTAAAGTTCCCAAATCTGGTGTCCTTGTCTAAATCTTCTTTATTGTCCTTTCTGCATTATTTGGCACTGTTGATCATCCTCTCCTGAGTACTTTCTCTTCCCTAGGTTTTCATGACACTGCCCTTTCCTGATTTTTCTGGTAAATCCTTTTCAGTCTCCTTTGCTGGAATATCAGTCGTGTTCCATACCTTCACTGTGAAGATATCATAGTTCTCTATACTGAGCTACCTTCTCTTCACACTCTATACTTTCTCCTCTGGGACATAGGGAAATAAAGAGAGCTGTTTTTCTTTCTCTTTTTTAAATTTTATTTTGTTTTAGTTTACATCATCCATTTTCACGAAATTTTGAGTTACAAATTTTCTTGGTGGGTAGGGGAAAGAGAGCTGTATTTCTGGTGTGAGGGCTGCTCAGCCCTTTTCAGGGCTGTTTTCCACCTTTAGTGTCCACCTGATCCACCTAACTCTCACCTGTGGTTCCAAGAAGCTGTAGCATGCATAATTGCCCCATCCTGGTAAGCTGTTAAGTTGTAAGTTGAGGGTAACTGAGGAGTTTCAAACCCGTCAGTGAGTTTGGGGCTATCTACCCCAAGCATGTGAAGACTTCCTATGGTGGAATGCGCGGATAAGAACAGTTTGTTCCAATGGCCATGAAAGCAGCTAAAGTAGGCTCTGTGGAGTGCTTAGAGCTTGGTTAGACATCGAAAATGCCAAGGTCATCCAGTGCATCTTGTCCTGCCACTGGACAGTGATGATTCTGGAAGAGAGAGTGGGGCCGAAAACTTCATGCAACTTTGCCTCACTTAAATCCACTTTATGTACAAATCAAAAGACATCACCCATACAGTTATACCACTTTTACCTATCTCAAAGTCCTATGGCAACGGGCAAGTGACAAAGCAGCAGGTACAAATAGACTGGGAGCTATAGGTACAATCCTGCACACAGGCAGCCTAGTCATATTTCTCACTGGAAGTAGCAGTGTGATTCAGCAGCCCCTGAATCTGAGCAGTCTTTTAAGGATGATACTGCTTACCTCCTGGTGTGAGGAAGAGGCTAGAAAAGATGCCATAAGAATTGTCTGCTTACCCAAGCCTGACTTGATTACCATGGCAAGCAGGGATCCCACCCTGCAGTCAAAACAAAAAAAAAACTACTAAAACTTCTGCAAAGGTGAATCCATTCAACATTAGCACATGGAATATTCACACACTTGTAGACATCACAAAATCCAGTAAACCTGACAGACGAACAGCTCTTCTTGCAAGAGAACTCAGCAGGTTGTTATGGGAATCTAAAAATCTTCCCTGCTCCTAGGCCCTTTGCTAAAGTGCCTACGTGACTCTGAGGACCCTTGGATATTTGAAAGTATACTCTGTTCCCTAATAGGCTGAATGTGGTCATGTGGAGCCTGTGGCGCCAGGCTTGTTTTCCAGGAATGCC
>JAQQSV010002451.1:0-13604 GCA_028646515.1 Pseudochirops corinnae
TTCTTTTTTATTTTCTACAAGATTAATTCCCCCTTATTTAAACTTTTATTTATTTTTGTTTACATCCTTCATTTCCACAAGATTTTGAGTTACAAATTTTCTCCCCATCTTTCCCCTACCCAGCACCCCAAGATAGCCATCCCATTGTATAACCCCTCCCCCAATCTATTCTTTCATATGTCCTCCCCCATCACCCCTCTGACTAATAAATTTATATTCAATATATGTCTTTCAAGTAAAGATTAAATATTAATTAGAAACTGAATAATCTAATCCTAAAGAAAGAAGTCAAAGAACAAAGCATAGAAACAACAATTTAATAAAAAAAAATAAGGACAAAAAGGAAACAGTGTACCAACATTTGTGGGATGTAGTCAAAAAAGCACTTAGAAGAACATTATATCTATCACTACTATCAAAGAGAGAAGATTGATGAACTGGGCATTCAACTAAATGATAACTACAAAAAGGAAAAATTGAAAATCCCCAATTAAACATCAAAATGGAAATCTGGAAAATCAAATTAGAGATGAATAAAGTTAAAAATAAAAGTCCATTGAACTAATAAATAAATATGAAAACTGGTTTTACAAAAAAAAACAACAGTTTGCTAACTGGATTAAAAAAGGAAAACAAAATTATCTTCTTCAAAAATTAAAAAGAGAAATTCACAATCAATGCAGATGAAATTAAAGCAATCATTAGGATCTATTTTTTTCCAATTATATACAATAAAATTAACAATCTAAACAAAAGAGATGACTATTTATGAAAAGATTAACAAAAAAGAAAACAGAATACTTAAATAACCCTATTTTAGGAAGAAAAAATATTGAACAAGCTTTAACAGATGCCCTTAACCAAAACCAAAACAAAAAAGGACTAAACGGATTTGCAGGTATATTCTATTAATCATTTGAAGAACAATCAATCCCAATGTCATATAAACTATTTGAAAAAATGGGCAAAGTAATTCCTTCTTTGACACAAATATTGTTTGGATACCTAAGCCAGTGAGGACAAAAACAGAGAAAGAAAATTGTAGAACAATATCCCCTATAAATATCGATGCAGACATTTTAGATATAACACTAGCATGATTATATTAAAGTAGTTTATTTTTTAAAATTTTTATATCAGGCATTCAGAACTGATTTAGTATTGGGAAGACAACAGGCATACCTGACCATAACAACAAAAAAATGACCAAAATCATATGATTATGTCGATAGTTGCACAGAAGTCTTTTGACAAAATACAATCCTCATTCCTGTTTGTAATGGTAATGGGATTTGAGGATCTTCCATACCTCCTTGAACTTGCTTATGTAGGAGGAAGGGGTAGGGCAGGAAGGAGCCAGAGCTGAGTAGGAGTCAGCTTGGTGACTGGAAGTGTCGTGGCAGCAGCAGCACAGATTTTTTTTTTTTTTGAGCCAGCCAGAACTTTTGCTAAGGACTCCAGCTGAGGACTGCCAGGGACAGGAACTGTGCGGGTGTGGAGCTGTTGGGAGCAAGCTGCTTGGAGGCTGAGCAGTTATCATGAGAGAGGAGATGAGGATCTTTGCCTGAGGTAGCCTGTTTTGTTTTGATGGCTTGAGAATGTGGGAGTTTACTACATTAATTGTGTGCCCACTCTGTGGCTACTTTGATGGCTTTGACTTTCTGGTTTTGGGACTCAGTTTTCTGTTATTTGAATAAAAGTTCTACTTATGACCCCCATGCAGAGAGCTTATTAAATTTTGTGATTAATAACTATATCAGCATATTTATAATTACTATATGCATTGTGAATACTGCATTGTTGATACACTATTAAAAACCCTAGAAAGCACAAGAATAAAATGGTCTTTCCTGAAAGTGATAAGTAATACCTATATAAAACCAAGATCAAGCATTATCTGTAATGGGGATAAAATAAAAGTTTTCCCAATGTGTTAGGAGTGAAGCGAGGATATCTATTATCATCATTATCATTCAATATTGTATAAAAATGCTTACTATAACAATAAGATGGGGAAAAGAAATTGAAGGAATAAGTATAAGTAATGAGAAAATACAAATGTCTCTTTTTACACATGCCATGATGATATATTTAGAGAACCTTATTTAATCAACTAATAAATTCATTAAAACAATTAACAACTTTAGCAAAGTTTCAGGTTATAAAATAAGCTGACAAACCATCAGCATTTCTATATATTATCAATACACCAAGGAGAAAGAACTAGAAAAGAGAAATTTCATGTAAAATGACTACAACAGTATAAAATACTTTGGATTCTACCTTCCAAGAAAGAAATGAATTTTATGAACACAATTTAAAAACACTCTTCAAACAAATAAAGTCAAATGTACATAATTAGAGAAATATTAAATTTTCCTGTGGAGGTTGAGCAAATATAACAAAAATGACAATACTACATAAATTAATTAATTTATTCAGTGCCGTGCCAATCATTCTCCCAAAGAATTATTGAGTTAACAATAGTAGCAAAATTCGTCTAGAGGGAAAAAAAAGTCTAAGAAGAGCAAGTCAATCTAAGAATAAAAAGTAAAGGAAGACAATCTAGTAGCAGATCTCAAAACACACTGAAAAGCAGTAAGCATCAAAACAATCTGTTACTGGATAAGAAATGGTGTAGTTGATCAATAGAATAGATTAGATATAAAATATACAGAAAGAAAAGAGCACAGTAGTCTACTGTTTGATAAAGCCAAAGATCAAAACTCACTATTTAACAAAAGGGGCATAGAAATGTATAACATTGTTTTATAGAAACTAGCAAATATCAATATCTCTTTGAGTATACTATCATAAACTTAGAATTTGTACATGATTTAGACATAAAGTGTAATATCATAAACAAATTAGGGAAGCATAGGTAATATTATCTGTAAGATCTATGAATATAATAAATCATGATGACAAGGTTATGGCATCATGGCATATGGAAAGGTTTATGGGAGGTTAAATGGATAATTTTAATTAATTTTAAACTGAGGAGATGCTTAACCATTGGGGAATGACTGAAGAAGTTATAATATAACAATGTGATGGAATGCTATTATGCTATAAGACATGAAGTAGATGATTTCAGTAAAATCTGAGAAGACATATATAAACGGATAAGAAGTGAAGTGAGCAGAAGCAGGAGAATACACCAGCAGTTCTCAACCTATGGATTGTGACCCCTTTGGGGGTCGAACAGCCCTTTCACAGGGGTCGCCTAAGACCATAGGAAAACACATATTTTCAATGGTCTTAGGAAGCAAGACACCATGCCTCTATCCATCTCCAGGTGAGTCTGCCTATATGCAGATACGCCCACATAAAAGTATTAAAGGGTTGCAGTATTAGGAAGGTTGAGAACTACTGGCCTACACAGTAGGTTATTATTTGAGTTGCTTAAGGAGACTAGCTTTTTAAAAAATAATATTTATTTGTTCTTGGAGAGGAAATTGGGGTTCAGTGACTTGCCAAAGGTCACACAGCTAGTAAATGTGTCAAGTGTCTAAGGCTGGATTTGAACTCAGGTTCTCCTGACTCTAGGGACAATGCTCTATTTAATGCACTACATAGCTGCTCCTAGACAAGCATTTTTTTTTTTGTCATGACTTTTCAATGATGTTATAGAAGGAATTTTTGGTTAGGCACATGTTGGCTACCGAAATTCCTTTAAATTATGTGATTCTGTGCATTATAAGTAAGAGTTATCTGGAGAGATCTCTTAAGTAAAAAGAAAATGAAGACGTTGAAAATTTTAATTTGGGAATCACGGAGAATGTCAAAGTAGAGAGGGCAACTCAATTGAGCTTTGAAGTAAGAGAAGCATTCTAAATGGCAGTGATAACGCTCAGCTTTGCTCTAGGGCTTTGATACATTATCATTCCTGATATTTTTGGTTCTGATAAAGTTATGACACAACCACAACCACTGCCACCACTTCTACTACTAGCATGACCTCATCATCATTACCACTGGTCACCATCATGATCATCATCCTCCTCCTCATCACCATTATTACAATCTTCACTCTTTTTCTTCTCTTCTTCCTCTTTTTCTACTACTCCATCATCCTTTTCTTCATAATCATTAACAGCAACAACACTCTGCCATCACGCCTTTGTCCTCATCATGTCACACCATTAATATTACCACTAATCAATATCATCTTTCTGAACCATCATCTTTATCATCAGGGCCATCATGAAAAAATCTCATAAGTTATTCAATGTACTTGCTTTATTTTTTTAAATTTTATTGCATAGTTGCAATTTATTCACATTATACACATGATACCTTTTGATAAATTAAGAAGTAAGGACCAAATTCCTTAGACTTTCAATATGTCAATTATAAAGGAGGTGTCAATTACAAATACAAGTCTCAAGTGCCACTGAAAGAAACCAAGTATGTAGAGTACAATTTCATTATCAACATTCTTTGCAGCAGGTAACAGAGTCCTGTAAATTTAAAAAAAAATTTGTATATGTATGTAGGTATATTTTATATGTATGTATGCAGGTATGTATTTGTGTGTTTATACATTCATACATACATACTCATACCCATACACATGAGAGACAGATAGGGAGAGAGAGAGAGAGAGAGAGAGAGAGAGAGAGAGAGAGAGAGAGAGAGAGAGAGAGAGAGAAAGAGTTTAGTCTTGGAAATTGGGGAAATGGAAACATAAAAAAACTAGATTGTACCTTTCACTATGTAGAAAGTTACTTACTAATTGTACTAGAACTTTACTCTTGTTTTAAACTCTATAACCATTCCTCCTGGCATGATCTTCTTCATCCCTCACCAAAATTTGCTATTAAATATCTTAACTCATATGATTACAATTGTTCCTCTGTATACATTTATTTATACTGTTTCCTCTCCCCTTTAAGAGTTGCTTTGATTCTTTAAAAACGGAAAGAGAAAAACAATCAACAGACACTTTAGAAAATTTAAAACCATTCTATTTTAAATATCTTTAGGAGATAAAGAAGGTGAAAATGTGTGATTTTATGCCTTATAAAACATATAACACAGAACAAAAGCACACACCATTAATTTGAACTGGCTACTGATTTCTATACATGTGTAGTTACACAGAACATCTCCACAATGGACATATTGTGAAAGACTGACTATATTTCCCTCCTTCCTATCCCTCCCGCCCCCCGATTTGTTCTATTCTCTACTTTGTCCCTGTCCCTTTACAGAAATGTATGCTTCTAACAACGCTCCCCCTTAACCTGCCTTCCCCTGCATCATCCTCCCTCTGGTCCCCTTCCTCCCTATTCTCCTGTAGAGCAAGATACCCAATTTAGAGTGTATGTCATTCCTTACCTAAGCCAAATTCAATAAGAGTAATGTTGAACCATTCCTTTTTGCCTTCCTGTTCTTCCCCTCCATTGTAACAGTTATCACTTCCCTCTTCTATATGAGATGATTAACTCCATTCTGGCTCTCCCTGTGTCCTCTCATTCTTTTACTCTCTCACCTCTCAATTTCACCTTTTAAAATATCATCCCTTCCTATTCAATTAATCCTGTGCCCTCTGTCTATGTACACATATATACACATACTAACAAACGTATTCATATTCATATAGACCCTCCTATGTAGATATATGTGTATGTATGTATACATACATATACATATACATATATACACACACACACACACACACATTTATATTCCTTTCATCTATCCTCATACTGAGAAAAGTTTCATAAGTTACAATGATCGTTTTTCCATGTTGGCATGTAAATTCTTCAACTATGATAAGTTCCTTATGAATTCTTTTCCATATTTACCTTCTCATGCTTCTTTTATTTGAATGTCAAATTTTCCATTCAGTTCTGTTGTTTTCATCAAGAATGCTTGGAAGTCCTCCACCTCAATGAATGACCGTATTTTCCCCTGGAACATTATACTCAATTTTGCTGGGTAGGTGATTCTTGATTTTAATCCTAGCTCCCTTGATCTCTGGAATATCATATTCCAGGCCCTTTGGTCCCTTAATGTAGAAGCTGCTAGATCCTGGGTCATCCTGATTGTGGTTTCACAGTATTCAAATTGTTTCTTCTTAGCAACTTGTAATATTTTCTCCTTTATGTGGGAACTCCAGAACCTGGCTACAACATTCCTAAGAGTTTTCTTTTTGGGATCTTTTTCAAGTGGTGATTGGTGACTTATTTCAACTTCTATTTTTCCCTCTGGTTCTAAAATATCAGGGCAATTTTCCTTGAGAATTTCTTGAAGGATGATTTCTAAGTTCTTTTTTTGATCATGGCTTTCAGGTAAGTCCAATAATTTTCAAATTGTCTCTCCGGGATCTTTTATCCAGGTCAGTGTTTTTTTTCAGTGAGATGTTTTACATTGCCTTCTATTTTTTTTTTATTTTTTTGGATCTGTTTAATAGTATCTTGATTTCTCATAAAGTCATTTTCTTCCATTTTCTCCACTATAATTCTGAAGGAATTATTCTCTTTGGTGAACTTTTGAGATTCTTTTTCCATCTGGCAAATTTGACTTTTTAAGGCATTCTTCTCCTCATTTGCTTTTTGGACCTCTTTTGCCATTTGAGTTAATCTATTTTTTAAGATGTTATTTTCTTCAGTCAGGTTGTTGACTCTCTTTTCATGATTTTCTTACATCATTCTCATTTTCCTTCCCAATTTTTCCTCCACTTTTCTTATTTGGTTTTCAAAATCCTTCTTAAGCTCCTCTACGGCTTGTACGCAATTTACATTTTTCTTGGAAGCTTTTGGTGTGGGAGTTCTGACTGTGTTGTCTTCCTATTGTTTCATGCTTTGAACCTTTTTGTCCCCAAAAAAGGAATCTAAAGTTGGATTGCTCTTCTTGCTTTTCTTCCTTTGCCTGTTCAGATTGCCAGTCAATTACTTGACTTTTGGGCTCAATATAATGCCACTTTCAGAGGGGAGAGCTTTGTTCCAAATTGCTGGGGTTTTCGCAGCAGCCAGAGCTATTAGGAGGCTGCCATTTCTGCAGCCCCCACCAGCTTTGACTCACTGGTTACGCACCTCAGGACCACCACTCGAGACCACAATCCCAATCCAGGCGTGTTAAGGCAAGCACACTTAGCCTCTGAATGATTGCTTGGCTCCCCTGCAATCTGCAGGCCAGGAGCTCTGAAGCAGCCACGTGGAGGTGGCTGCAGGGCTGCCATGCTGCTTCTTGCCTTAGGGGTAGTTGTCCAGACCTGCTCCTTTTCCCCAAATTTAGCTGAGTTCCACTGACCTTTCACTTTGTCCTTTTTTCTTATTGGTTGATAATTCTGGAAACTGCCACAGCTGCCTGTGATGCACTCTCCAAAAGCTCCAGCCATGGCTTGTCCTGACCACTCTGGGGCTACAGCTGCTGTTTCAGACCAGGCTGGTTTTAGCTGCAATGGATCCTTCCTGTCTGCCAGCCACGCTGCCTTCAGTGTGAGCCTCGTTTTTTCTGTGATGTTGAGGATTCTGTACCTCTAAAATATGTTTGGAGTCATATTTTATAGGTATTTGAGGGGGTTATCTGGGAAGCTCCTGGAGTTCTCCTACTTCTACACAGTCACCATCTTAACTTTTCCTCTCGCTACTGATTTCTTACAAATCATCATTAAAAGCAATTAGTTGTAGGAAAATATTTGAGAAAGACTTTGTAGCAAGTTTAAGGAAAGATGAATACATATACAAACAAAATCTATCTATTTATCACTGTCTCTCTCTCTTTCTCTCTCTCTGTGACTGTCTATCTATCTATCTGTCTAAATATTATATACCACTATACTTATTTAATGTAACTTATCTTGATTTTCTTTCAGATAAAGTTTTAGAATGACTTATGTGCAAGAATGCAACTAAAAGGCCCACCATAAATGAGAGGTACATGAACTCAACAATGAATTATCAAAAACTCTCATTCTTGAGGATTTGTCCATAGAAAGATAAAGGTTCATGACTTCGGTGTAAGATTACATCACTGACATGATAAAAAGAACAGCAAATTTATGCTTAAGGAACCTGGACATGTTGATTGGTTCTGATTTTCCAAATATTCATTATGATTGTTCAACGTATGATGATATGACAAAAATTTAGCACTTATAGAGAGTTAGAAAGATGTGACCAAGTAGAGTTCACTATTTTTCTTATGTCAGGGCAAGAAAATGGCTTTGTGATTTCATAGCTAAAATAAAGTCCTGGAAAATAATGCCTGATATACTAATGCAAGTTGTCACCTTGCAATATATAGTTTTTGACAGTTGCCTAGATCTCGTAGAGGTTAAGTAACACACCAGGATATGTCATAGGTTGGATTTGAATCCAGGTTTTGTAAATCAACTATCTATCCACTATAATATACTAGCTCTGTTTCTTTACTAACTAATTACCTGAAGATGAAAAATCAGTGTATTACAAAAACAAACCCCCAAATAACCTTTATACTTCAACAAAGAATTTATTGAAACTAAAGTATCATCACAGATAATATTCTTCCTAATCATGAAGAAATAATTTGCAACCATGCAAAAAAAGTTAGTAACATATTTAATAGATATCTCAATCGCAACTGCCCATAAGTTCTGTACTACTCTGTGCAATGAAAACCCACAAAACATAGAGACATAGTGGAAGAAATCATAAACAAGTGGGAAAAGGAAGCAGTACATAACATTTTCATTGTACTGTCTGCCACTGCAGCTGTTCCAAATATGCTTTCAGTGTATTCACATATTAACTTTAATTCAATTGTCAAAAATCAAATGCACCTGAGCAAAAATCCACCAAACATTAACATAAACATAAAAATAGGATACCAATTTGTCACAGGACCATTTCTATCTGAACTCCATTGAATATAAAGATAAATTAGATGATGAAGATAATAACACATTTATTGGTAAAATAATGTCATATGTTTAGGACTCAATTTTCACATTTTTAAAGTGAAAAGATTAAGCCCTCTTTTAGGTCTAAATATTAATGTTGATACAGAGTTATAAAACTAATCTATCTATGAATATACTTGATCCCTCCAAAACCCTGTGAGGTAGACGTTATTATTATCCCTATTTTACCCATGAGAAAATCAAGATTGAAAGTTTATATTATTTGTCTTTGCTCACACAGGAAAGATTCAAATCCAGGTTTTCCTGCCTCCCAGTTGAACACACATTCCACTATGCCATGGAGAAGAAAGATATATCAGATTGGAAGATAATATAATATACTATAGCATAGCATAGCATAGCGTACCCTAGCATAGCATTGTATAGCATAGTATAGTATAGTATAGTATAACAATATAACATAACATAGCATTGCATTACATTAATGTCTTGCTTCTGTCTTGCAGCAGGGCTGAGAAAGCATCTTCTACCCAGAGGTCACGAGAGGGTGCATAAAAAGAGATGGGATTCTGGGAATGGTGGAAAATAGAGAGCCAATTTTGTTACCCTGCATCCAGGCTTTTATAGGACCCTTCCTAATTGTTTTCCTCTTAGGACATTGCACACTTCTTTGTTCTCAGGCCATGAGTGTAAACCACACTTGTTGCAAGGACATAGTCCTCACACCTGTGTGTTTGACCTCTTTCCTAGGGGATTGGGAACTGTTCCAGACTTAGTAGAAGGCTCTTTAGTTGAGAGGGCTTATTCAGTCTTCAAGATCAGAGTCCCACTATGGTCCTCTATACATAATGTAATACAATGCAATACAATACAGCATAACATTAGTATGCCATAGCATAACATAGCATAGCGTAGCACAGCATAACGTAAAGTAACATAATGTAACACAACACAACATGACATGATACCATACAGTATGATGCGATGTGATATGATATGGCATGATATCATGTAAATTTGTTAATTGGGTGGCAATCAGATGTCCAAGGAGATTGAATTTTAGGCCTAGAGAAAAGAAGATCTAAGTTCAAATTCAGCCTCAGACACTTACTATGAAATCCTGGACAAATAATTTTGCATCTGTTTGCTTGAGTTTCCTCAAGATTAAAATGGGGATTATAATAATGTCTACTTCCAAGGGTTGTCCTGAGAATCAAAAGAGATAGTGTTATTAAAATCCTCAGCACATTGCCTGATGCATAGTAGGTACTTAATAAATATTTGCTTCTTTCCTTCCATATATGGAGGCTGGTTTGGAGAGGAAAGATATTGAAGATAGACCAATGGTAAAGCTATAATAGTAAGCCAGGTGAGAGGTCATGAGAACCTAAATCAGAGTATTGGCTGTGTGATTGAAGATTGAAGGATAATTACCAGAGAAATTGTGGAAATAGAATTGACAGAACTTGACAAATAAGTGATATAGAATGAGTGGGAGAATAAAGAGTCAAATATTACATTTATATTGTGATCCTGGATAACCAATAGTGACAAAAGATCAAATGATGTCAAGAAATGCAAGAACAGGGAAGTATAGCATGTAGGAAATGACTTCTGTCTCTTTGTCTATCATTCTATGACTGACAGATGCATCTGAGTAACAAAAGACCTATTAGCCCTCAATTAAACTGTGAATGTACACACATACACACACACATCTATCTCTCTATCTCTCTATCTATCTATATCTATCTCTCTATCTAATCTCTATATAGCACATTGTCAACAGAAGACTAATTGAAGATTACGTTCTATCTGATCTAATAAGAGAATTCCTACTGTCTTATGCGCAATACCATTTTTTTTTTAAGTGAGAGGTTGAAGTGAATCAGAGACCTTTGTTTTTGGTGGTTTTGTGTAGGAATGTGTTATATCCTAGATTTCAGTCAAAACACCTTTATTAAGTACCTATTAGGTGCTAGGTACTATGCTATGTACTAGAAATAAAAGAGAAAAATAAAGTCACTGCCTTCAAAGAGGTCACAGTATAATGGGGCAGACAATAAGCAAATATAAACAAATTATATACAGTGTATAGGCAATACTTAACATGTGAAGTGAAAGGGTGGGGGGGGGGGTAAAGAAAGACTTCCTGTAGGTAGGATCTTAATTGAAAATTGAAGGAAAACAGGGAAACCAAGAGGTAGAGATGAAAAGAGAGAGGATTTTAGGCATGGAGTATAGTCAGAGAAAATTCCAGAGCCAAGAGATGAAGTTTCTTCTTTGTGTGACAACAAGGAGGTCATTGGAACATGATTAAAAAAAAAAACACATCATGTGGAGTAAGGTATAAAAAGAGTGGAAGGGTAGAATTGAATGAGGTTATAAAGGTCTTTGAATGCCAAATAGATGATTTTATATTTGACTGTGATGATAAGAAGCCATTAGAGTTTATTAAGACTGGAGGTGACGCCCTAGAAATCTCCTATATTGGGGGAAAAATCCAAACAGGCATGTATCTTATTCACTCATTATTATCATTATAATTGAGACATATACCTAATAATTCATAATAGTTTTTCCCAGTATGTCATAGAAGATACTATGTAGACACTGTCTCTGCACTCTAGCACAATTCAGGGAAAACAACACAGTCAGCATCAGAGCACTTGGATTCTAATCCTATCACTAATACATACTTATGTGATCTTGGGCAAGTAATTTAACTGTCTTAGGCTTCTTGTTTATCATTTGTAAAATGAGGTGGCTGGACTAGAAGGCCTTTGTCATTCCTTCTTTCTCTATAGTGATATTGCACTGGATATAGTGGTATATTTGGAATCAATAAGCTTTAAAGACAAATCCTGCCACAGACAGTTTAGTAGGTGTGTTATCTTTTCTTTTAAGGACTGCTAGCTTCAGTTTTCTCATAGTAAAATGGGAATGATAATCATACCTACCTCAAAGGGTTTATGAGGATCAAATAAATAGCATATATAAAGTGTTTTGCAAACCTCAAAGTGCTACTACATGAATACTATTATTACTTTTATAATACTTATTATCCGATAATTTCAAACATAAACACAGGACAGTATATATAATTTATTTATGATTTATAATTTTTCTTACAAAAAAGTGTTAATGTGGCAAGCTACCTGTATGAGACATATAGATATGACACTTACCATTGCCACATACAACTGCTTGATGTTCTAGAACAAGTCCAGAGGAGGTCAATCACCTATGGACAATGATAAATTGTCCGAATTTATCCCTTAATGATTAACATACTTCCACCCACCTCAACTTTGTGACTCTCAACCTCCAGTTACTATTATATTCCATCCCCATTGGGCTAGTATGTTCTATCCATTTCCCTCAACCTGTTGACATCTTAACTCTAAAGCTACTGACCGTTTCTAGAAATATGCATGCTTCGTAGGTAAGGAACCTGATCCATCTTAAGCTTTTTTTCTTTCATGATATACAAAACTTCAATTAAGCATTTTAATAGAAATTGAATGCATTTATTCTAAAGCCACTTAGATAAATACAATATATAGTTCCTAATAACAACTCAATTTTAATGAATCAAAGTTTTAAAATTTATAGATTTGTTGATTTTTTTATATTTCGCCTATTTGCTTTTCAATTAAAATTATATTGTCAGATCCTCATTAATTTATATATATTTTCAAAGTTAAAAAAATGCAGCATCTACTTTTCCCTCCTTTTTATTTGTGTGCATCATATTGCATTATCATTTGAGATAGAGTATAGACAATCCAGTATTTCATATATTCCTACTTATACCTTTTAGAAAATTACTTTAAAATATTTTTAAATAGTTCTCCTTTTTCATACTGTAATTCATTTGTATCCTTTCAAAAATGGATTTGTTATTCACCACTTTCTGCTATTTTAAGCTATATAAGCTATTTTAGCTTATTATATCTTCTTTATTCCTTTAGTCTTTAATGATAACCTTTGTAATTCCAAATCTTCACTTTCTTTTAATTACCATGTTAGGCTTTAATTATATTACCCCATCTCTTCTTTATTTGGCTGCTAAAACTCCTCATACTGGCTTTACCCATCCCCTACCACTTTTAGTCAACTACTTTCAAAATCTATTTATCTGTCATTTTATTTTTACATTCTAGATTTATAGAAAGACTATTTTAAAATTTACCTTGTCTTTTAATTATTGTTTCTGGTAGTTTTATTTTTTAACAGAGGAAGTGAATTTATGTCTGCATCAATTTTCAGAATTAGAAGATGATCTGTACTGATAACATAAATGGATACTACATGAGTCTGAAAAGCTCTCAGTGAAAAAGCATTTAAAGAAAAAAAGCTCAATGAATGAAATTTTCCTCTCCAATTTTTATAATCTTTTTCTGCTTGGATATATTGATTTTAATATGCTGTAGACTATCGGGCTGGAAGGAGATAAATGACTATTTATGATATCTTAATCTTGCATTGTGCCCAGTATAATTATAGGAATTTTAGCAATTTAAATTTGTTAATCTCTCTATGAAATGTAGAATGGCTTATACGTTCTTAACTTCCTATAATAATAATGTAATTGTTCAAATGATGGAGTGAACAACTAAATTAATGGCAGTTTTCAAATTGGATTCTGATAAATAAGAGGAAGCAGAAGTAATAATACAGAATAATCTCAATGTACCAATATCTCTCTTAGAAAATAACAGAGAAATCCTATGAAGAAATTGATATT
>JAQQSV010002451.1:13704-27507 GCA_028646515.1 Pseudochirops corinnae
TTCCTGGATTATGTTTTCATATATATTATATATACATATATAAATGGACATACATATATTTTAATACACATACATACACATGCATGTGAACACAAATATAATATACATAAATGTGTGTATACACATCATCATTCTCCATGTCCACTATCTTTGCTTTGAAGAGACCAAATATTTACATATATTTTAATTTCATTTGGAAAATATCAATTTCTTCATAGGATTTCTCTGTTATTTTCTAAGAGAGATATTGGTACATTGAGATTATTCTGTATTATTACTTCTGCTTCCTCTTATTTATCAGAATCCAATTTGAAAACTGCCATTAATTTAGTTGTTCACTCCATCATTTGAACAATTACATTATTATTATAGGAAGTTAAGAACGTATAAGCCATTCTACATTTCATAGAGAGATTAACAAATTTAAATTGCTAAAATTCCTATAATTATACTGGGCACAATGCAAGATTAAGATATCATAAATAGTCATTTATCTCCTTCCAGCCCGATAGTCTACAGCATATTAAAATCAATATATCCAAGCAGAAAAAGATTATAAAAATTGGAGAGGAAAATTTCATTCATTGAGCTTTTTTTCTTTAAATGCTTTTTCACTGAGAGCTTTTCAGACTCATGTAGTATCCATTTATGTTATCAGTACAGATCATCTTCTAATTCTGAAAATTGATGCAGACATAAATTCACTTCCTCTGTTAAAAAATAAAACTACCAGAAACAATAATTAAAAGACAAGGTAAATTTTAAAATAGTCTTTCTATAAATCTAGAATGTAAAAATAAAATGACAGATAAATAGATTTTGAAAGTAGTTGACTAAAAGTGGTAGGGGATGGGTAAAGCCAGTATGAGGAGTTTTAGCAGCCAAATAAAGAAGAGATGGGGTAATATAATTAAAGCCTAACATGGTAATTAAAAGAAAGTGAAGATTTGGAATTACAAAGGTTATCATTAAAGACTAAAGGAATAAAGAAGATATAATAAGCTAAAATAGCTTATATAGCTTAAAATAGCAGAAAGTGGTGAATAACAAATCCATTTTTGAAAGGATACAAATGAATTACAGTATGAAAAAGGAGAACTATTTAAAAATATTTTAAAGTAATTTTCTAAAAGGTATAAGTAGGAATATATGAAATACTGGATTGTCTATACTCTATCTCAAATGATAATGCAATATGATGCACACAAATAAAAAGGAGGGAAAAGTAGATGCTGCATTTTTTTAACTTTGAAAATATATATAAATTAATGAGGATCTGACAATATAATTTTAATTGAAAAGCAAATAGGCGAAATATAAAAAAATCAACAAATCTATAAATTTTAAAACTTTGATTCATTAAAATTGAGTTGTTATTAGGAACTATATATTGTATTTATCTAAGTGGCTTTAGAATAAATGCATTCAATTTCTATTAAAATGCTTAATTGAAGTTTTGTATATCATGAAAGAAAAAAAGCTTAAGATGGATCAGGTTCCTTACCTACGAAGCATGCATATTTCTAGAAACGGTCAGTAGCTTTAGAGTTAAGATGTCAACAGGTTGAGGGAAATGGATAGAACATACTAGCCCAATGGGGATGGAATATAATAGTAACTGGAGGTTGAGAGTCACAAAGTTGAGGTGGGTGGAAGTATGTTAATCATTAAGGGATAAATTCGGACAATTTATCATTGTCCATAGGTGATTGACCTCCTCTGGACTTGTTCTAGAACATCAAGCAGTTGTATGTGGCAATGGTAAGTGTCATATCTATATGTCTCATACAGGTAGCTTGCCACATTAACACTTTTTTGTAAGAAAAATTATAAATCATAAATAAATTATATATACTGTCCTGTGTTTATGTTTGAAATTATCGGATAATAAGTATTATAAAAGTAATAATAGTATTCATGTAGTAGCACTTTGAGGTTTGCAAAACACTTTATATATGCTATTTATTTGATCCTCATAAACCCTTTGAGGTAGGTATGATTATCATTCCCATTTTACTATGAGAAAACTGAAGCTAGCAGTCCTTAAAAGAAAAGATAACACACCTACTAAACTGTCTGTGGCAGGATTTGTCTTTAAAGCTTATTGATTCCAAATATACCACTATATCCAGTGCAATATCACTATAGAGAAAGAAGGAATGACAAAGGCCTTCTAGTCCAGCCACCTCATTTTACAAATGATAAACAAGAAGCCTAAGACAGTTAAATTACTTGCCCAAGATCACATAAGTATGTATTAGTGATAGGATTAGAATCCAAGTGCTCTGATGCTGACTGTGTTGTTTTCCCTGAATTGTGCTAGAGTGCAGAGACAGTGTCTACATAGTATCTTCTATGACATACTGGGAAAAACTATTATGAATTATTAGGTATATGTCTCAATTATAATGATAATAATGAGTGAATAAGATACATGCCTGTTTGGATTTTTCCCCCAATATAGGAGATTTCTAGGGCGTCACCTCCAGTCTTAATAAACTCTAATGGCTTCTTATCATCACAGTCAAATATAAAATCATCTATTTGGCATTCAAAGACCTTTATAACCTCATTCAATTCTACCCTTCCACTCTTTTTATACCTTACTCCACATGATGTGTTTTTTTTTTTAATCATGTTCCAATGACCTCCTTGTTGTCACACAAAGAAGAAACTTCATCTCTTGGCTCTGGAATTTTCTCTGACTATACTCCATGCCTAAAATCCTCTCTCTTTTCATCTCTACCTCTTGGTTTCCCTGTTTTCCTTCAATTTTCAATTAAGATCCTACCTACAGGAAGTCTTTCTTTACCCCCCCCCCCACCCTTTCACTTCACATGTTAAGTATTGCCTATACACTGTATATAATTTGTTTATATTTGCTTATTGTCTGCCCCATTATACTGTGACCTCTTTGAAGGCAGTGACTTTATTTTTCTCTTTTATTTCTAGTACATAGCATAGTACCTAGCACCTAATAGGTACTTAATAAAGGTGTTTTGACTGAAATCTAGGATATAACACATTCCTACACAAAACCACCAAAAACAAAGGTCTCTGATTCACTTCAACCTCTCACTTAAAAAAAAAATGGTATTGCGCATAAGACAGTAGGAATTCTCTTATTAGATCAGATAGAACGTAATCTTCAATTAGTCTTCTGTTGACAATGTGCTATATAGAGATTAGATAGAGAGATAGATATAGATAGATAGAGAGATAGAGAGATAGATGTGTGTGTGTATGTGTGTACATTCACAGTTTAATTGAGGGCTAATAGGTCTTTTGTTACTCAGATGCATCTGTCAGTCATAGAATGATAGACAAAGAGACAGAAGTCATTTCCTACATGCTATACTTCCCTGTTCTTGCATTTCTTGACATCATTTGATCTTTTGTCACTATTGGTTATCCAGGATCACAATATAAATGTAATATTTGACTCTTTATTCTCCCACTCATTCTATATCACTTATTTGTCAAGTTCTGTCAATTCTATTTCCACAATTTCTCTGGTAATTATCCTTCAATCTTCAATCACACAGCCAATACTCTGATTTAGGTTCTCATGACCTCTCACCTGGCTTACTATTATAGCTTTACCATTGGTCTATCTTCAATATCTTTCCTCTCCAAACCAGCCTCCATATATGGAAGGAAAGAAGCAAATATTTATTAAGTACCTACTATGCATCAGGCAATGTGCTGAGGATTTTAATAACACTATCTCTTTTGATTCTCAGGACAACCCTTGGAAGTAGACATTATTATAATCCCCATTTTAATCTTGAGGAAACTCAAGCAAACAGATGCAAAATTATTTGTCCAGGATTTCATAGTAAGTGTCTGAGGCTGAATTTGAACTTAGATCTTCTTTTCTCTAGGCCTAAAATTCAATCTCCTTGGACATCTGATTGCCACCCAATTAACAAATTTACATGATATCATGCCATATCATATCACATCGCATCATACTGTATGGTATCATGTCATGTTGTGTTGTGTTACATTATGTTACTTTACGTTATGCTGTGCTACGCTATGCTATGTTATGCTATGGCATACTAATGTTATGCTGTATTGTATTGCATTGTATTACATTATGTATAGAGGACCATAGTGGGACTCTGATCTTGAAGACTGAATAAGCCCTCTCAACTAAAGAGCCTTCTACTAAGTCTGGAACAGTTCCCAATCCCCTAGGAAAGAGGTCAAACACACAGGTGTGAGGACTATGTCCTTGCAACAAGTGTGGTTTACACTCATGGCCTGAGAACAAAGAAGTGTGCAATGTCCTAAGAGGAAAACAATTAGGAAGGGTCCTATAAAAGCCTGGATGCAGGGTAACAAAATTGGCTCTCTATTTTCCACCATTCCCAGAATCCCATCTCTTTTTATGCACCCTCTCGTGACCTCTGGGTAGAAGATGCTTTCTCAGCCCTGCTGCAAGACAGAAGCAAGACATTAATGTAATGCAATGCTATGTTATGTTATATTGTTATACTATACTATACTATACTATGCTATACAATGCTATGCTAGGGTACGCTATGCTATGCTATGCTATAGTATATTATATTATCTTCCAATCTGATATATCTTTCTTCTCCATGGCATAGTGGAATGTGTGTTCAACTGGGAGGCAGGAAAACCTGGATTTGAATCTTTCCTGTGTGAGCAAAGACAAATAATATAAACTTTCAATCTTGATTTTCTCATGGGTAAAATAGGGATAATAATAACGTCTACCTCACAGGGTTTTGGAGGGATCAAGTATATTCATAGATAGATTAGTTTTATAACTCTGTATCAACATTAATATTTAGACCTAAAAGAGGGCTTAATCTTTTCACTTTAAAAATGTGAAAATTGAGTCCTAAACATATGACATTATTTTACCAATAAATGTGTTATTATCTTCATCATCTAATTTATCTTTATATTCAATGGAGTTCAGATAGAAATGGTCCTGTGACAAATTGGTATCCTATTTTTATGTTTATGTTAATGTTTGGTGGATTTTTGCTCAGGTGCATTTGATTTTTGACAATTGAATTAAAGTTAATATGTGAATACACTGAAAGCATATTTGGAACAGCTGCAGTGGCAGACAGTACAATGAAAATGTTATGTACTGCTTCCTTTTCCCACTTGTTTATGATTTCTTCCACTATGTCTCTATGTTTTGTGGGTTTTCATTGCACAGAGTAGTACAGAACTTATGGGCAGTTGCGATTGAGATATCTATTAAATATGTTACTAACTTTTTTTGCATGGTTGCAAATTATTTCTTCATGATTAGGAAGAATATTATCTGTGATGATACTTTAGTTTCAATAAATTCTTTGTTGAAGTATAAAGGTTATTTGGGGGTTTGTTTTTGTAATACACTGATTTTTCATCTTCAGGTAATTAGTTAGTAAAGAAACAGAGCTAGTATATTATAGTGGATAGATAGTTGATTTACAAAACCTGGATTCAAATCCAACCTATGACATATCCTGGTGTGTTACTTAACCTCTACGAGATCTAGGCAACTGTCAAAAACTATATATTGCAAGGTGACAACTTGCATTAGTATATCAGGCATTATTTTCCAGGACTTTATTTTAGCTATGAAATCACAAAGCCATTTTCTTGCCCTGACATAAGAAAAATAGTGAACTCTACTTGGTCACATCTTTCTAACTCTCTATAAGTGCTAAATTTTTGTCATATCATCATACGTTGAACAATCATAATGAATATTTGGAAAATCAGAACCAATCAACATGTCCAGGTTCCTTAAGCATAAATTTGCTGTTCTTTTTATCATGTCAGTGATGTAATCTTACACCGAAGTCATGAACCTTTATCTTTCTATGGACAAATCCTCAAGAATGAGAGTTTTTGATAATTCATTGTTGAGTTCATGTACCTCTCATTTATGGTGGGCCTTTTAGTTGCATTCTTGCACATAAGTCATTCTAAAACTTTATCTGAAAGAAAATCAAGATAAGTTACATTAAATAAGTATAGTGGTATATAATATTTAGACAGATAGATAGATAGACAGTCACAGAGAGAGAGAAAGAGAGAGAGACAGTGATAAATAGATAGATTTTGTTTGTATATGTATTCATCTTTCCTTAAACTTGCTACAAAGTCTTTCTCAAATATTTTCCTACAACTAATTGCTTTTAATGATGATTTGTAAGAAATCAGTAGCGAGAGGAAAAGTTAAGATGGTGACTGTGTAGAAGTAGGAGAACTCCAGGAGCTTCCCAGATAACCCCCTCAAATACCTATAAAATATGACTCCAAACATATTTTAGAGGTACAGAATCCTCAACATCACAGAAAAAACGAGGCTCACACTGAAGGCAGCGTGGCTGGCAGACAGGAAGGATCCATTGCAGCTAAAACCAGCCTGGTCTGAAACAGCAGCTGTAGCCCCAGAGTGGTCAGGACAAGCCATGGCTGGAGCTTTTGGAGAGTGCATCACAGGCAGCTGTGGCAGTTTCCAGAATTATCAACCAATAAGAAAAAAGGACAAAGTGAAAGGTCAGTGGAACTCAGCTAAATTTGGGGAAAAGGAGCAGGTCTGGACAACTACCCCTAAGGCAAGAAGCAGCATGGCAGCCCTGCAGCCACCTCCACGTGGCTGCTTCAGAGCTCCTGGCCTGCAGATTGCAGGGGAGCCAAGCAATCATTCAGAGGCTAAGTGTGCTTGCCTTAACACGCCTGGATTGGGATTGTGGTCTCGAGTGGTGGTCCTGAGGTGCGTAACCAGTGAGTCAAAGCTGGTGGGGGCTGCAGAAATGGCAGCCTCCTAATAGCTCTGGCTGCTGCGAAAACCCCAGCAATTTGGAACAAAGCTCTCCCCTCTGAAAGTGGCATTATATTGAGCCCAAAAGTCAAGTAATTGACTGGCAATCTGAACAGGCAAAGGAAGAAAAGCAAGAAGAGCAATCCAACTTTAGATTCCTTTTTTGGGGACAAAAAGGTTCAAAGCATGAAACAATAGGAAGACAACACAGTCAGAACTCCCACACCAAAAGCTTCCAAGAAAAATGTAAATTGCGTACAAGCCGTAGAGGAGCTTAAGAAGGATTTTGAAAACCAAATAAGAAAAGTGGAGGAAAAATTGGGAAGGAAAATGAGAATGATGTAAGAAAATCATGAAAAGAGAGTCAACAACCTGACTGAAGAAAATAACATCTTAAAAAATAGATTAACTCAAATGGCAAAAGAGGTCCAAAAAGCAAATGAGGAGAAGAATGCCTTAAAAAGTCAAATTTGCCAGATGGAAAAAGAATCTCAAAAGTTCACCAAAGAGAATAATTCCTTCAGAATTATAGTGGAGAAAATGGAAGAAAATGACTTTATGAGAAATCAAGATACTATTAAACAGATCCAAAAAAATAAAAAAAAAATAGAAGGCAATGTAAAACATCTCACTGAAAAAAAACACTGACCTGGATAAAAGATCCCGGAGAGACAATTTGAAAATTATTGGACTTACCTGAAAGCCATGATCAAAAAAAGAACTTAGAAATCATCCTTCAAGAAATTCTCAAGGAAAATTGCCCTGATATTTTAGAACCAGAGGGAAAAATAGAAGTTGAAATAAGTCACCAATCACCACTTGAAAAAGATCCCAAAAAGAAAACTCTTAGGAATGTTGTAGCCAGGTTCTGGAGTTCCCACATAAAGGAGAAAATATTACAAGTTGCTAAGAAGAAACAATTTGAATACTGTGAAACCACAATCAGGATGACCCAGGATCTAGCAGCTTCTACATTAAGGGACCAAAGGGCCTGGAATATGATATTCCAGAGATCAAGGGAGCTAGGATTAAAATCAAGAATCACCTACCCAGCAAAATTGAGTATAATGTTCCAGGGGAAAATACGGTCATTCATTGAGGTGGAGGACTTCCAAGCATTCTTGATGAAAACAACAGAACTGAATGGAAAATTTGACATTCAAATAAAAGAAGCATGAGAAGGTAAATATGGAAAAGAATTCATAAGGAACTTATCATAGTTGAAGAATTTACATGCCAACATGGAAAAACGATCATTGTAACTTATGAAACTTTTCTCAGTATGAGGATAGATGAAAGGAATATAAATGTGTGTGTGTGTGTGTGTGTATATATGTATATGTATATGTATGTATACATACATACACATATATCTACATAGGAGGGTCTATATGAATATGAATACGTTTGTTAGTATGTGTATATATGTGTACATAGACAGAGGGCACAGGATTAATTGAATAGGAAGGGATGATATTTTAAAAGGTGAAATTGAGAGGTGAGAGAGTAAAAGAATGAGAGGACACAGGGAGAGCCAGAATGGAGTTAATCATCTCATATAGAAGAGGGAAGTGATAACTGTTACAATGGAGGGGAAGAACAGGAAGGCAAAAAGGAATGGTTCAACATTACTCTTATTGAATTTGGCTTAGGTAAGGAATGACATACACTCTAAATTGGGTATCTTGCTCTACAGGAGAATAGGGAGGAAGGGGACCAGAGGGAGGATGATGCAGGGGAAGGCAGGTTAAGGGGGAGCGTTGTTAGAAGCATACATTTCTGTAAAGGGACAGGGACAAAGTAGAGAATAGAACAAATCGGGGGGCGGGAGGGATAGGAAGGAGGGAAATATAGTCAGTCTTTCACAATATGTCCATTGTGGAGATGTTCTGTGTAACTACACATGTATAGAAATCAGTAGCCAGTTCAAATTAATGGTGTGTGCTTTTGTTCTGTGTTATATGTTTTATAAGGCATAAAATCACACATTTTCACCTTCTTTATCTCCTAAAGATATTTAAAATAGAATGGTTTTAAATTTTCTAAAGTGTCTGTTGATTGTTTTTCTCTTTCCGTTTTTAAAGAATCAAAGCAACTCTTAAAGGGGAGAGGAAACAGTATAAATAAATGTATACAGAGGAACAATTGTAATCATATGAGTTAAGATATTTAATAGCAAATTTTGGTGAGGGATGAAGAAGATCATGCCAGGAGGAATGGTTATAGAGTTTAAAACAAGAGTAAAGTTCTAGTACAATTAGTAAGTAACTTTCTACATAGTGAAAGGTACAATCTAGTTTTTTTATGTTTCCATTTCCCCAATTTCCAAGACTAAACTCTTTCTCTCTCTCTCTCTCTCTCTCTCTCTCTCTCTCTCTCTCTCTCTCTCTCTCTCTCTCTCTCCCTATCTGTCTCTCATGTGTATGGGTATGAGTATGTATGTATGAATGTATAAACACACAAATACATACCTGCATACATACATATAAAATATACCTACATACATATACAAATTTTTTTTTAAATTTACAGGACTCTGTTACCTGCTGCAAAGAATGTTGATAATGAAATTGTACTCTACATACTTGGTTTCTTTCAGTGGCACTTGAGACTTGTATTTGTAATTGACACCTCCTTTATAATTGACATATTGAAAGTCTAAGGAATTTGGTCCTTACTTCTTAATTTATCAAAAGGTATCATGTGTATAATGTGAATAAATTGCAACTATGCAATAAAATTTAAAAAAATAAAGCAAGTACATTGAATAACTTATGAGATTTTTTCATGATGGCCCTGATGATAAAGATGATGGTTCAGAAAGATGATATTGATTAGTGGTAATATTAATGGTGTGACATGATGAGGACAAAGGCGTGATGGCAGAGTGTTGTTGCTGTTAATGATTATGAAGAAAAGGATGATGGAGTAGTAGAAAAAGAGGAAGAAGAGAAGAAAAAGAGTGAAGATTGTAATAATGGTGATGAGGAGGAGGATGATGATCATGATGGTGACCAGTGGTAATGATGATGAGGTCATGCTAGTAGTAGAAGTGGTGGCAGTGGTTGTGGTTGTGTCATAACTTTATCAGAACCAAAAATATCAGGAATGATAATGTATCAAAGCCCTAGAGCAAAGCTGAGCGTTATCACTGCCATTTAGAATGCTTCTCTTACTTCAAAGCTCAATTGAGTTGCCCTCTCTACTTTGACATTCTCCGTGATTCCCAAATTAAAATTTTCAACGTCTTCATTTTCTTTTTACTTAAGAGATCTCTCCAGATAACTCTTACTTATAATGCACAGAATCACATAATTTAAAGGAATTTCGGTAGCCAACATGTGCCTAACCAAAAATTCCTTCTATAACATCATTGAAAAGTCATGACAAAAAAAAAAATGCTTGTCTAGGAGCAGCTATGTAGTGCATTAAATAGAGCATTGTCCCTAGAGTCAGGAGAACCTGAGTTCAAATCCAGCCTTAGACACTTGACACATTTACTAGCTGTGTGACCTTTGGCAAGTCACTGAACCCCAATTTCCTCTCCAAGAACAAATAAATATTATTTTTTAAAAAGCTAGTCTCCTTAAGCAACTCAAATAATAACCTACTGTGTAGGCCAGTAGTTCTCAACCTTCCTAATACTGCAACCCTTTAATACTTTTATGTGGGCGTATCTGCATATAGGCAGACTCACCTGGAGATGGATAGAGGCATGGTGTCTTGCTTCCTAAGACCATTGAAAATATGTGTTTTCCTATGGTCTTAGGCGACCCCTGTGAAAGGGCTGTTCGACCCCCAAAGGGGTCACAATCCATAGGTTGAGAACTGCTGGTGTATTCTCCTGCTTCTGCTCACTTCACTTCTTATCCGTTTATATATGTCTTCTCAGATTTTACTGAAATCATCTACTTCATGTCTTATAGCATAATAGCATTCCATCACATTGTTATATTATAACTTCTTCAGTCATTCCCCAATGGTTAAGCATCTCCTCAGTTTAAAATTAATTAAAATTATCCATTTAACCTCCCATAAACCTTTCCATATGCCATGATGCCATAACCTTGTCATCATGATTTATTATATTCATAGATCTTACAGATAATATTACCTATGCTTCCCTAATTTGTTTATGATATTACACTTTATGTCTAAATCATGTACAAATTCTAAGTTTATGATAGTATACTCAAAGAGATATTGATATTTGCTAGTTTCTATAAAACAATGTTATACATTTCTATGCCCCTTTTGTTAAATAGTGAGTTTTGATCTTTGGCTTTATCAAACAGTAGACTACTGTGCTCTTTTCTTTCTGTATATTTTATATCTAATCTATTCTATTGATCAACTACACCATTTCTTATCCAGTAACAGATTGTTTTGATGCTTACTGCTTTTCAGTGTGTTTTGAGATCTGCTACTAGATTGTCTTCCTTTACTTTTTATTCTTAGATTGACTTGCTCTTCTTAGACTTTTTTTTCCCTCTAGACGAATTTTGCTACTATTGTTAACTCAATAATTCTTTGGGAGAATGATTGGCACGGCACTGAATAAATTAATTAATTTATGTAGTATTGTCATTTTTGTTATATTTGCTCAACCTCCACAGGAAAATTTAATATTTCTCTAATTATGTACATTTGACTTTATTTGTTTGAAGAGTGTTTTTAAATTGTGTTCATAAAATTCATTTCTTTCTTGGAAGGTAGAATCCAAAGTATTTTATACTGTTGTAGTCATTTTACATGAAATTTCTCTTTTCTAGTTCTTTCTCCTTGGTGTATTGATAATATATAGAAATGCTGATGGTTTGTCAGCTTATTTTATAACCTGAAACTTTGCTAAAGTTGTTAATTGTTTTAATGAATTTATTAGTTGATTAAATAAGGTTCTCTAAATATATCATCATGGCATGTGTAAAAAGAGACATTTGTATTTTCTCATTACTTATACTTATTCCTTCAATTTCTTTTCCCCATCTTATTGTTATAGTAAGCATTTTTATACAATATTGAATGATAATGATGATAATAGATATCCTCGCTTCACTCCTAACACATTGGGAAAACTTTTATTTTATCCCCATTACAGATAATGCTTGATCTTGGTTTTATATAGGTATTACTTATCACTTTCAGGAAAGACCATTTTATTCTTGTGCTTTCTAGGGTTTTTAATAGTGTATCAACAATGCAGTATTCACAATGCATATAGTAATTATAAATATGCTGATATAGTTATTAATCACAAAATTTAATAAGCTCTCTGCATGGGGGTCATAAGTAGAACTTTTATTCAAATAACAGAAAACTGAGTCCCAAAACCAGAAAGTCAAAGCCATCAAAGTAGCCACAGAGTGGGCACACAATTAATGTAGTAAACTCCCACATTCTCAAGCCATCAAAACAAAACAGGCTACCTCAGGCAAAGATCCTCATCTCCTCTCTCATGATAACTGCTCAGCCTCCAAGCAGCTTGCTCCCAACAGCTCCACACCCGCACAGTTCCTGTCCCTGGCAGTCCTCAGCTGGAGTCCTTAGCAAAAGTTCTGGCTGGCTCAAAAAAAAAAAAAATCTGTGCTGCTGCTGCCACGACACTTCCAGTCACCAAGCTGACTCCTACTCAGCTCTGGCTCCTTCCTGCCCTACCCCTTCCTCCTACATAAGCAAGTTCAAGGAGGTATGGAAGATCCTCAAATCCCATTACCATTACAAACAGGAATGAGGATTGTATTTTGTCAAAAGACTTCTGTGCAACTATCGACATAATCATATGATTTTGGTCATTTTTTTGTTGTTATGGTCAGGTATGCCTGTTGTCTTCCCAATACTAAATCAGTTCTGAATGCCTGATATAAAAATTTTAAAAAATAAACTACTTTAATATAATCATGCTAGTGTTATATCTAAAATGTCTGCATCGATATTTATAGGGGATATTGTTCTACAATTTTCTTTCTCTGTTTTTGTCCTCACTGGCTTAGGTATCCAAACAATATTTGTGTCAAAGAAGGAATTACTTTGCCCATTTTTTCAAATAGTTTATATGACATTGGGATTGATTGTTCTTCAAATGATTAATAGAATATACCTGCAAATCCGTTTAGTCCTTTTTTGTTTTGGTTTTGGTTAAGGGCATCTGTTAAAGCTTGTTCAATATTTTTTCTTCCTAAAATAGGGTTATTTAAGTATTCTGTTTTCTTTTTTGTTAATCTTTTCATAAATAGTCATCTCTTTTGTTTAGATTGTTAATTTTATTGTATATAATTGGAAAAAAATAGATCCTAATGATTGCTTTAATTTCATCTGCATTGATTGTGAATTTCTCTTTTTAATTTTTGAAGAAGATAATTTTGTTTTCCTTTTTTAATCCAGTTAGCAAACTGTTGTTTTTTTTTGTAAAACCAGTTTTCATATTTATTTATTAGTTCAATGGACTTTTATTTTTAACTTTATTCATCTCTAATTTGATTTTCCAGATTTCCATTTTGATGTTTAATTGGGGATTTTCAATTTTTCCTTTTTGTAGTTATCATTTAGTTGAATGCCCAGTTCATCAATCTTCTCTCTTTGATAGTAGTGATAGATATAATGTTCTTCTAAGTGCTTTTTTGACTACATCCCACAAATGTTGGTACACTGTTTCCTTTTTGTCCTTATTTTTTTTTATTAAATTGTTGTTTCTATGCTTTGTTCTTTGACTTCTTTCTTTAGGATTAGATTATTCAGTTTCTAATTAATATTTAATCTTTACTTGAAAGACATATATTGAATATAAATTTATTAGTCAGAGGGGTGATGGGGGAGGACATATGAAAGAATAGATTGGGGGAGGGGTTATACAATGGGATGGCTATCTTGGGGTGCTGGGTAGGGGAAAGATGGGGAGAAAATTTGTAACTCAAAATCTTGTGGAAATGAAGGATGTAAACAAAAATAAATAAAAGTTTAAATAAGGGGGAATTAATCTTGTAGAAAATAAAAAAGAA